>NW_024121116.1:690989-748473 GCF_016745375.1 Pimephales promelas
TCTTGTTTTTCGTGTCGTTCTCCTAAAAGCTGGCTTTATTGCCAATGCGAAGCTATGCTCACATAGCTTTACCACTTTGGGTCTTCAGCGAATGCTACAACTTCCTGGATTTCATCGTTGAAATTTTCCGCTTGAAAAATGGTTTATTTCTCACCCTTTCAAGGCCCTAGCACTGAAGTGATCAGCCCATCAAAATCTCTCCGTCCTCTTCTCCGCAGAACAACGACAACGAGACGCCTCTGCACTGCGCCGCTCAGTACGGGCACACGCGGGTGGTGCAGCTGCTGCTGGAGGAGTTGACCGACCCAACCATGCGCAACAACAAGTTTGAGACGCCGCTGGACCTGGCTGCGCTCTACGGCAGGCTGGAGGTGGTCAAGCTTCTGCTCAGCGCTCATCCCAACCTGCTCAGCTCCAACACCAAGAAACACACGCCTCTCCACCTGGCCTCGCGCAACGGACACCTGCCCGTGGTGGAGGTGCTGCTGGCCGCCGGCGTCGACATCAACTACCAGGTGAGGACGCCCGGGCCAAATATCACACAGGAGTGCCTTGATGAAACATTAAAACAAAAAAACTGAAAAATCTTGCATCAGTGACTTCCCAAATTTGTAAGACCTTCATATTTGAAACACAAATGAAGATGTTTTTAATGGAATCTGAGAGATTTCTGTCTCTTCGTTGACAGTCTCTTAACCAAAAATTCAGTTTAGACCAAGTATTCTCAAGATGTGATCGATTAAATGGATATTTCACTTTGAAATTAATTTTTGATATGTTTTAGCTTACCTCAAGGGCATCCAAGATGTGGGTGTCTTTGTTTCCACAGTATTTTCAATTTTGACATTTTTCGGTCAAACCGTTGTTGTCTGTCAGTCATATAATGCAGGTATGGGGGTCCACGTCAAAGAGCATGCACAGAGAAGTCCAAATTAAACATGATTTAATGACTTATAAATGTAAGTACACACTGATGACCTAAGACACGAAACGAGCGGTTTGTGTGAGAAAACGAACAGTATTTATATAGTTTTTACCTCTTGTTAACAGCCGTCGAACTGATCTGAATCAAATGTCCAACTGAACTGAACCGTCTCCAACCTTAAGCCAGAAGTGATCTCTCACGCGTCTACGTCACGCATTGTTTACACAGAGATTTTGTAAGTTTTACCTTTCACTAAACATATTTAGATATACGGGAAATCGCAATGCAAGATGATTTCGATATATCTAAATATGTTTAGTGAAAGGTAAAACTTCCAAAATATCCGTGTAAACAATGCATGACGTAGACGCGCGAGAGATCACTTCCGGCGTACGGTTGGAGACGGTTCAGTTGGACATGTGATTCAGATCAGTTCGACGGCTGTTAACAAGAGGTAAAAACTATATAAATACTGTTGGTTTTCTCACACAAACCGCTCGTTTCGTGTCTTAGGCCATCAATGTGTACTTACATTTACGAGTCATTAAATCATGTTTAATTTGGACTTCTCTGTGCATGCTCTTTGACGTGGACCCCCATACCTGCATTATATGACTGACAGACAACAACGGTTTGACCGAAAAATGTCAAAATTAAAAAATACTGTGGAAACAAAGACATCTACATCTTGGATGCCCTTGAGGTAAGCTAAAACATATCAAAAATTAATTTCAAAGTGAACTATCCCTTTAATTGAATTAGGCGTGAATAAAAGCCTACATTAAATCCATCACGCCTAAGCATTGATCAGCGAACGTAAAATATGGTATTTGGAAGCTCAACCGTATTTGCTTAACGTGTGAGAACAAACCTCATTGGTCATTAAGGAAGTTCAAAAGTGAGCAAATGATGACAGAATTTGTATTTTTGGGTGAACTAATCCTTTAAGGGATACAATGATTTACTACAGGGGGACTTTAAATACGAATGCACTCAGTGGCGCCTCCAGAAATTTTTCGTAGGGGTGGCCAGATGGGGCCAGTTAAAATCTTGGGGTGGCACACCAAAACTACAGTATAAACCATAATTTCAGAATTGTTTTCTACTGTTGTAATAAACCAGCCTGTAGAAAACTATCAGAAAGACTTAAGGAAACTCCTACTGATATACTTTGGTTTATTGTGTAATATTTAATGTTACTAATGATATTAGTAGGGCCCAACTAATATATATTACATTGTATATAATGATATATATTATATGATATATAAGGGTCCTTGCCCCACAGCAAATTTCCAGATACTTACATAATTGTGATGAATTTAATCATTTTTAAGTTATTAGTTTGCATGTATTATTAGTTTAAATGTATTATGAATTTTTAATACACTTAATGAGTGTATACATCAGCAGCAAAAAGTAATTCTTGAAAAAATCTGCACAGTAATTTTATAAAATCTAAATATGTTAATAAAAACAAATTACTATTAGTTCTCTTTTAAAATTCAATCAGGCAATCATGTCACAATTTTATATTTATATATTAATGTCAAGAATTCAGAAGTGCATAGCCTAAACTACAAATAAATTATATACAATTAAATTATGCTTATTTAAAATGTATTGAGCAGGCTAGGTATAACAAAATATATTGGCTTTTAATAATATTTCAGTGCGCAAACCCATGATTGAGCCCGTTCTTGCATGATTACATGAAAAACATCGCATTTAAAAGCTCATGTCACAAATCGAAAAAATGTTGAGCGCACAAATCCAAGTGCGATTTGTTCCTTTGTTTCACAGTTATTGTGCGTTTGATGCCGATTCATAATCCTTGTGATATATAGGATATACGTGTGATCTAACAGAACACGGTAGTGAGTCGCTTAAAAACAGCAACAAACTCCAAGAAAATAAAGTAATTTTATGCGAATATACAGACTTTTATCTACAGATCATGCATTTATAATGTCAATATATCATATTGGAGAGAGTTTTACCGTGCATCCAAGAGGCGCGCGTGCTGTTTGAATATGAATGGAGAATGATGACAGTCGCAGAGGAGGGAAAACGAGTTTATATTTTAATGATGTAAATATACTTCTGTCCCTCACATTAAGCTATATGGAATGACTTCAGATGACTTTGTCACCCAAACTGACGTGAAAAAAGCGGGAGGCGTCGAAAAGCGCGCTGTTTGCATCCTGTCCAAACGTGGCAAAAACACACCTAAAAGCTGCTGTATACCATTTGGCACTTAAAAAGCACGTCACGACACATAATTCCCCGTCTTCTTTTACTTAAGAATATTTTTGACTTATTTATAAAATGCATAACTGATGCTACAAAAATTAATACTGGCCATTGGGGTGGCCAATGGGGTGGCCAGGAGTCGGCCAGGGGTGGCCATGGCCACCCCTGGCCACCCCCTGGTGGCGCCATTGAATGCACTAACTCTTTAAATTTCCTGTTGTGCATTCGTATTTAAAGTCCCCCTGTAGTAAATATTGTATCCCCTAAAGGGTTAGTTCTCCCATAAATGAAAATTGAGTCATTAATTACTCACCCCCATGCTGTACCAACCGCGTAAGACCTTCGTTCATCTTCTGAACATAAATGAAGATATTTTTGATTAAATTTAAAGGTGGATCACTGCTACATTGGCTGCCTAAGATTGAAACTTGATTGAAACTTGATGGCCCAGAAAGTCATTGAAGAAAATGTTTAAATATCCCATGTGACTTCAGTGGCTCAACTATAAGTTTATCAAGCGACGAGAATACTTTTTGTGCGAAAAAACAAACAAAAATAACGACTTTATTTGACTATTCCTTTTCTTCCTCGTAGGCCCGAGACGAGAGTTCAAGAGATTTCCACGACGCATGCGCGAGAACTGAAGTGAAGTAGTTGAAGGAGATCGCAATTCTCGCGCATGCGTCGTGGAAATCTCTTGAACTCTCTTCTCAGGCCACGAAGGAAGAAAAGAAATAGTCGAATGAAGTCGTTATTTTTGTGTTTTTCGCACAAAAAGTATTCTCGTCGCTTGATAAACTTATACTTGAGCCACTGTTGTCACACTAGTGCAAATCCGTGCTTTTTGGTTTGATGTGTTTGATTGCTCAAATGATTAAGCACGACGATTCAGGGAGCAAATTTGCTTTCTTGGTCCCTCTGTCTCTGGTCCTGCGCTGTGCTCACTCAGTGTGCAGCGTGAGACAGGGAGTGGCCAGCGGCTAGAGCGGCAAAAGCCAATGTGTGCTTCTTTTAGCGATATCTTTTGCATTTCTAATCAAAACAACGTCAAACTCGGCACTGCACTTACTCGTGCCAAGCAAGACACTTGTCAAGTTTGAGATCCCTCGGACTAAGGGTTCAAGAGATATGTGACTAACAGACAGACACACACACAGACAGACAGACAGACGTTCCTGTAAGTTATAGATAGATAGATAGATAGATAGATAGATAGATAGATAGATGGAATATTTAAACATTTTCTTTGATGACTTTCTGGGCCGTCAAGTTTCAATCCCTTAAGCAGCCTATGTAGCGGTGATCCACCCCTCAAATTGAATCAAAAATAACTTCATTTGTGTTCCAAAGACGAACGAAGGTCTTACCGGGGTTGGTACAGCATGGGGGTGAGTAATTAATGACTTAATTTTTATTTTTGGGTGAACTAACCCTTTAAAACCCATCTGATCTCCAAAATGATTATATTTAAGAGTTGTTTCTTGGAAAAAAAACATTCTTCATGCCTTAAAATAGCTTGAATGCAACTACACCCTTGCCTCATTTAGTAAACGCGGAACTATGAATATGCAAATGAGCCCCGCCTCCACTCACTCATGTTAATCAGATTGGTTTTAATTTAGTTTGTGACATCATAAACGTCAGCGATTTCACAGCATCATGTACATTTTTTTTTTTTTTGTATGTCAAATCATAGAGGTAATTTCATAAACATTTTGTTTCATGTTGACTTGATAGAGTCCAGGTGTGTGTTGGCTGGGCATGACAGGTGGCTTTACCTCACTCAGTTTCTCAGCGTGATCTGTGCTAACAGCTCTTTAACACCTTGCCAGAACACTGTCCCTACCTGAGAAACCTGCTCACACACTTAACAGTAACAGCCTGCCATCTGCCTCTCACTCAGAGCAGCGGCCCACATTCACACAGTCTGCTCTGTCTGATAGCATACTGAGAAAGCCAGTGCAGTGTGAAAATGAGCCTGCCTGCTCTCCACTGGGTTCTGATGTGCCACATCGGACTCGGTTATTGCCGTCAACTGACCTGAAACGCAGCGTACACGACCGTTTAACCTTCATAACTTTGCTATCGTGTTATTCAAGAGTCATTGTGTTCGTTCACAGACAGAGAAAGGCAGCGCCCTTCACGAAGCAGCTCTATACGGAAAGACCGAAGTCGTACAAAAACTACTCAACGCAGGTAAAAACAAAGGCAAATTCAGAAATTTCCAGTCCTTTGACTCCCGGAAATGTCCCCAGGACGCTCTGTCTGAATGTTCTTCAGGTATTGATGTGAATATCGTGGACTGTAAGAATCTAACAGCGCTGGACACTGTTAGAGACATGCCCTCTCAAAAGAGCCGACAGATCGCCTCCCTCATACAAGGTATGTTTGGAGCAGATCTCACACACACACACCACTGAGCCGGTTCCTGCTCTGGTCCTCAGTTTCACGCTTGTCTTGTGTCTCTGTAGCTCATATGAGCGGGCGACCGTCAGACACGAGCCTCCCTCCTCCACCAGTGCCTCCACCTCAAGAGAGCCTGAGCCCCAAGAGAAAAGGTCAGAGAAAAGCTTCAGCTGTCATGTGCTCTAGGTTTTTTGTGTGAAATGTTATTTAGACCTTGCTGACACCTGGTATTAAGATGCGTTTCGGTCGATCGGATGAAGTGGGCGACGCTAAGGTGTAAATGGGTCTAAAACACTTTGAGATTGTCCACTTTCCACCACTTCCAGAGGGAGTTGAAAACACATTAGACCGGATTGCTTTCGTAGTGTAAACGCTCGTGTGGTCGAATGTGTTCAAAGACCGTCTACTCTCCACATACTGACCTAAATTAGCAATAGCTATATACTTTTTTGGCGTCGCATCAGTTACAGACTTGTTTTGTACTATGTTTAATTGCAATGTCCAGGTCAAATAAACGAATAAATGAAATGAATGAGTAACATTATGAGTAGAGCTCTAGCCAGACGGGATTCAAACTGTCGACTGAAGAGCCAAGTTTAGTTTGAAGATGAAAAATGTACCAAGCACAATGTTCTCTCACCATTCCTGATTTCTAACACACACTAAAGGCCTGTTCAAACCGGGACGATATTCCAGTGTTGTAGTCGAGACCACCTCACTCGAGTCCGAGTCGACACCGAGACCAGAGAGAGTCGAGTCCGAGTCAAGACCGAGTCCATAGAGAGTCGAGTCCGAGACCAGAGACGGTCGAGTCCGAGTCGAGACCGAGACCAGTGAGGGTTGATTACCTAATTTACTTTTATTTACTTAGAGAAATCCTTTTTTTTTTTTACTGAATTTACTTAGAGTTTAAAAAATATGATCAGTTTAGGGTAAAAAGGCCACATAGTAGGTGGTGTTAAAAGTAATTTTATTACAATTTGTCATGCGCAGTTGCGCACTAGAAAATCACCAATCACTGGGCATGTCAATCAATTTAAAGAAATATTTTATTAACGTACATTAATAATCATGAAAAATATTTTTAATTGAACTCGAGTGGACTCGGGAATAATTCCGAGTCCTAAAAAAAAAAAAAATGTTCGAGTACGAGTCAATACCGAGTCCAAATGGACACGAGTCCATGACAAGACCAAGACCATTAAAATATGGTCTCGAGACCGAGTCCGAGACGAGTCCGAGTACTACAACACTGCGATATTCGTTGACGTTTAACACCTCGTAACTAAACAATGGGCGCCAATGTGAGTGTTCACACCGACGCGAAAAACGCCACGCATAAAAGCATAATTTAAAAAAAAAAACGCCTCGGGTTCGTTTTTTTGGTTTGACACGCCACGTCAAAACCTATCCGACCAACGAGATTGGCGGGTTTTGCTCACGTGTCTGGTACTTCTGAAGTTACAGTAAAACACAACTTGAGGGCGCTCAAACACAAAACGGTCTTGCCGAGCACACATATGGCGACGAAGAGATAAGATATGGGCAAGATGAATGTTGAGCTGCTGGTCTCGGAGCATAAAGAGCTATATGATAATATTTATATTAGTATTTCTGTAATAATAGTATAGACGAATCCGGCGAAACTACCGGAACTAAGCGGGCGCCATTACTGAGCTGTTGCTGGGTAGCGTTGCGCCATTGCCTCTTATTGTTTTAGTTGCAACTTGCGTCCACTGGAATAAACAGCCCGCGATTTACGACTGTCACTAACGTTACAACATTACCCCTTGTATAATGTCGAGTGGGTAAACAGTTTCCGTTATAAATTGTTTCAATGGTGGCAGTAAAATTTCAGTTTTGAAGAGAAAACATTGTGAATACCCCGGGTCGACTGCCCCTGTCTGGTGCCGTACGGTTTACACAGATTTCCTGGGCGAGTACAAGACGCGGACATTCGCGTATAATAACAATAATTTAATGACATAAGTAAAAATATATAATAAATATGTGATGTAGTGATCAGCAAAATCTCCTCTCTGGTCATTAAATGGCTTTCCTGAGCTAAATGTAACGTTATGTGACATTATTGTTCTCCTGCTGTTATATTGACCTCTTTCCATGGTTTAAAAACACTAATTGGTCGATATTATGTATACTTTCTAGCTGTAACGTTACCTTACCCTTGCCTGTTGCAATGTGAAAATGAGATAAATAATGGACACAAATGAAAAACATGAATTTGTTTATTTGATTTCATTTATTTATTTATTTATTGTTGCCAAATGGACAGATCTTTTTTTAGTTTCCTCGGTAGCAAACGTTAGCCTAGCTAGCTTGCCAAGCTATTTTCATAAATAATCTGTAAGATCGTTTGTACCTTCATCTGTGACTGGAGGCCAATGTCTAACATCATCAACCCAGCAAGTCATTCTGCCTGGCTGTAGCTGTCATCGAGGGTGCGTTATCACCGAGGTTTGTTTACATACTGGTGCATATACCGGTGTAACAGCTCAGTAATGGCGTCACCACAAGATGGCAGCCTACACAGAACGCTCGTCGGATTCGTCTATAGGGTGACCAACAATCCTGTTTTTTTATGTGTGAAACGGTCACTTTGAGCTGTATAGAAATCTGAGTTGAGATGAGAACTGCGCATAGTGTGCGTAGTGTCAGTTAGATTTTGACAAGTGAGGAGAGAACGCTCTGCTCTTTGTATTCTTTATTTTATTTTTCTATTGTGACCAGATGTTTGTTTGTGTTTTTTTTTCTCGCTCGATCCCCATGTATGAGGACGAGTGTAACGTTTGAGTGGTTTTATTAAACGCGGGGAAATATGACAACTCTCGTCTCTCGTGCATCTGTTCATCCGACAACTAGTGCTATGTTTTTATCTCTGGGCAACATCTCAACTTTGCGTTACACATGTCCTGTTTCCACGTCCTGTCCTGGCTGTTTTTAAGTGATGAAAATGTCCTGTTTTTCAAAAAAAAAAAAAACTGCTGGGAAAGATCAGTTCTACAGCAAAATATAGATGGGCAAACAAGGTGGATGAGGAAGAAAAACAGGATAAAGAGGATGAAAACTAAAGATATAAATAGATTTTGTTAGTTCGTTTTTGTAAGTTTGTGAGCTATTTTTTGTTACATTTGGAGGCATTTCTTCTTAGTTATTTATTATTTATATATTTATTTTTCTAATACAGAAGACATTATTTCTATCATTATTTCATTGTTTTTTTTTTTAATCTGTCATAATAAAACATTGAGACATGAATATGATCACCCTAGTATAGTATTCTATTATTATTTCTGTTTAACATTAAGCGTCATCTAATGTCAGGGAGTGAATTTGCATGTTCACTCGGCTCATCAGCGAAAAACGCTTGGGTGTGAACACAAAAAACGCTGACGAATAACGCGCTCTAATATTCGTCCCAGTGTGTACGGGCCTTCACAGCGTTCGGCTGGGGTCGAGTCTGTCAGAGCAGAAACTAAAGCTGCTGTTCTCCGTGTTTTTTCCGTCGTCTCCGGTCGCGTTCATATGTGAACTGCACAAGCTTATTTGGCCCATTAGATTGAAAAATGTGAAAAAGCCCATACACTTCCCCGCCCATAGACCCTCCCCTCGAAGAAATCAGGACAGAAGACAAAAGAGACGGATTAAAGCACCAGGTGGAAACAGGGACTAAATTAATTGTTAATTGTTTTACCATAGAAATGCATAATTTAGATTTCAAGGTTTTAACAGTTCTGTCTAGGACGTCTAGGTCGTCGTCTAGCGATTACTATAAGACATGAACGCACCAATACTACTTTTAGAAATGTTTTACTTTATCATATTTAAGCATATTGTGTTTAATTGACTTTTTTATTATGTATTTATTTTTTATTACAATATAGTCTTGTTTTAAATTTAGTTTGGTACATTTCCTTGAATTCGGTCAATTGTATTATCTGGGGGGTGAACATCAATGAATAGAATGAATAAAAATGAATGCCATATTGGAGTCCAGCCAGTGGCATATCCTAATATTCTGACTCTCTCAGTGATACTTTTTTGTCTCCCTGTCCAAATACAAATGATGCTTATTGAATCCTTTTCTGTTTTCACAGGAGAAATGGAGCAGAAGGTCTGTGAGCTTATATCCGGTTTGTCTTCGCCCCCCGTGGAAGAGAGTCCGTATGAAGCCTTGTTTGAGGCCTCCTCGTGTCACTCTCTCGACAGCCTGGCCAGCGGGAAGTCCTCGGACAGAGACTCCGGGCGGCCCGACAGTGAAGCCGGGAAGGTGGGGATTCGATATATACAAATATTTCTGTCTTTTGAAATCCTTGTTGGTTGAAATCAACCAATTAGACAGGGTATAAATGTTTCATTTTTACATCCACTGCCTGGCAAAAAAATTAAATATGTAAGAGTCTATTACTAGATTATTGCATTATTGCAGTGATTATTATGTTTCTAGCATGTTATATGTTTGGCAACAGTTCTTCTAACCCTTATTGATGGAGTGTGTAGATTTTACTTTCTTAAACAACCACGTAGGAAGACACACCACAGCCATATACCAGGAAGACAAGATTCATCCGGGTCAAATTGTAAAATAATTTTTGGGAGGAGCATGAAGAATCATTTCCACTTATGAATTGGCACCTCTGAATCCAGTCCTCAAATTCATTAAAGGAGCAAAAATTGCACCTCTTTATGGAAATAAATGTTGTGATGTTACTTTTTATCAAGATGTGCATCAATGAATTTAAGGTCTCAGACTCAAAGGAGCCAATTCATGAGTGGGAATGATTCTTCATGCTCCTCCCAACCATTCTTACACAGTTTGAGCCTGATGAATGTTTAAGAAAGTACAATCTACACACTCCATCCATAGGGTTAGAAGAACTGTTTCCGAACGTATAACATGCTAGAAACGTCATAATCACTGCAATAATGATCTTGTCATAGACTCTTAATCTTTTGCCTATTTACATCCAGGCAGCGAGGGTGTTTTTCCTGGCAGTGCATATGAAATTTTACTCTCAATACTTCATGTAAGAAATATGCTAGCAATGGAGGCAATTCCGACGAGGAAACGTAATTCATATTTATAATATCGTAGTTTGGACTCTGGAATCTGATTGGATGAGCCTCGCCCTTCATTGAATTCTAATAAATGCACTCGTGGCGTAAACGTTCAGTTAATTAATGATTTTACTTGGCAGAAGAATTATGATTATTATGTTAATATTTAATTATACATTTAAGATATTTATTTAACTTTATTATATTTTATCAAATTGTTTTTGCCTTTTAAGCAAAAAATGAAATGATGATGCAATGTGATGCAGTTTTATTAGTCGGTTGCGTTAGTATTAGTTTTCGATTACTTTCTTTCAGTCGCCTTCTGTGCAATCTGAAGATGTGGTGTAGTAGTTTCCTCCACTAGATGGAGACTTTTAATTACAGGTCCATCATGGTGTTCACTTTGAGCTTCGGTAACACTATTTTACAGTGGTTACTCGTGTTACATGTAGTTACTGTGTAGTAATGACTATAAATTATTCATAATTACTTGTATCTAGCCCTAAGTATAACTCTGTAAGTATAGTTAACTACCTGTACTTAAATGCATAACACAGACACCTTAAAATTAAGTGTAACCTAAATTTCTTCATGTCTTTCTTAAAAAAAAAACAAAGGTTTCGCCATGTTTGATAGTAAATGAGTTGAATGTTTCTGACAGAAAGAGCGTCATCCTCCACAGAATCAGTCTGCACTGGAAGAGGAGCTCAGCTCGGAGGTAAAGTCTCTGTTCAGACTTCCAGTGTTTGGTTCACATTTCACATACAATCAAATAAAGTCTGGAATCCTTGAAGAATCCCTCTGGAAGAACAGCCTGGTGATTGCATGTGGCAGATGTGATTGACCCTGGTGTTTCCAGTATCAGTAGAGTAGTACTTTTACTTGGGAATGTTCACCTCTCTGTTAACTTCATTTCAATTCTCTTATTTGTTTCATTTTCTCTTAAAAAAGAAGTGCTGTAGATGTATCATTGTGGGATTCAGCCATGACCATGACTCAAAATGCATTCCTGTAGAGTTTGATATTTTTATTTATCCTTTATTTAACCAGGTAAAAACCCATTGAGATTAAAAATCTCTTTTGCAAGGGAGACCTGGCCAAGATAGGCAGCAAAATTACATCACATCATTACATACAGTGTTGTAGTCGAGACCACCTCACTCGAGTCCGAGTCGAGACCGAGACCAGAGAGAGTCGAGTCCGAGTCAAGACCGAGTCCATAGAGAGTCGAGACCGAGACCAGAGTTTAAAAAATATGATCAGTTTAGGGTAAAAAGGCCACATAGTAGGTGGTGTTAAAAGTAATTTTATTACAATTTGTCATGCGCATATGTGCACTAGAAAATCACTGGGCGTGTCAATCAATTTAAAGAAATATTTTATTAACGTACATTAATAATCATGAAAAATATTTCGAATTGAACTCGAGTGGACTCGGGAATAAGTCCGAGTCCTAAAAAAAAAAAATGTTCAAATACGAGTCAATTCCGAGTCCAAATGCACACGAGTCCATGACAAGACCAAGACCATTAAAATATGGTCTCGAGACCGAGTCCGAGTCTCGAGTACTACAACACTGATTACATATGTACGAAGACACACAAATAAAAGTGTCTTTTAAAAAAAAAAATCTCATGTTATTAGCATGTTGCTAAGCTAATAAGCTTTATATAAACAAAAATGCACAGGACACTCAAACATTGGGTGAATTACTTTCCAGTACTTATTTATGATCAACATTTCTCATTCTCATGCAATTGTCCTAATTTGCTTTTTAGTGGCAGATGCACAAAACTTTCAAATTGGTCATGAAGCAGCCATTTCCCTTCGCTTATTCACCATAGTAAAATGAATAAATTGAGTGCATTAGTGCCCGCCCCTTTTTCAGTGGCGACGGTTTCGGTAGTATTTTTTACTTTCATTTTTCTCATAGGATTTGTAAAATAGTCTTCGTTCAAGAGTTATTTCAGCTTCTAGGTGAATCACAACACTACTCTAATACTACAAACCTTGATTTGAAGCAAAAAAGCTTTTGAAAATCTGACAAAAAGACAAAGGTACAAGAACTACAATCCCATAATGCATTGCGAACCGCATAATCGGATTAAAAACGATGGAGCAATATTAATTTATTTATTACTAATGTTGATTAAATGTATAAAAGCAATATGTTTCAAGTTTATTGCAAAATAAGCATTTTACAAACATTTCAGTTTTGCTGGTTTCAACTCTTGTTTCTCAGATGGTGGAATTTGCTGTATCAGGGGTAATGTAGTTTTTCACCATGAATTCTGCTGTTAAACATGATTATTTTGAAAATAAGCTGAAATAATGTGGGCCATGGATTAACAAACTCGTAGCTCACAGGAAGGCAGTCTTTATAAAGTTTATAAATTACCTTTCAAAATCTATATCAATTTCCCTGTGGAAGTTTTTACTTCTGGAACCTGACTGTTGTTCTCTATAATGAATGTATGAATATACATTTATTCATTAAGCTGACGCCTTTATCCAAAGCGACTTACAATTGCTATAGATCGCACGCCTCTGGAGCAACTAGGGGTTAAGTGTCTTGCTCAGGGACCTCACACCAAAGGCATGTGTCTTACCCACTGCGCCATCAACAAAAAACTAATTGCCACAAACTGCAACAAAAACATAATAGGTTTTCAATGGCTAATCAACATAAAAATAATAATTAATAATAATACCATGAAAATATAGTGAATAATTGCCATGATATTTACATTCTATAACATGTCTTTAAAAAAATAACCATTTTTGTTTGTACGTTATGATCTGTATTTAATCTGTATATGAATCATTGGCGGCAGTGCACAGGGTGGAGAGCAGAACAATGAATATTGTGGCGGAGAGGCTGTTGAATCTGTCTTTCCACTCGCTGACTGCCGTTTCCGCACGTCTACCCAAATCAAGCAGCATCCTCATGAATATTAATGCTGTGGGTCTCTGAAACACACAGCAAACCTTCTGTCTGAAAGACTCCGGAGCCCATGACCAACACTAACACACTCCGGCTCGGTCTCTGCGTCTGGATGGAGACTGAGATTCAAAGCTTTACAACTCTTCACTCAGTTTTGTGAAACACCAGGCCAGAATATCCAACGCTTGTTTTATATGTTCATGCAGTGTCAGCTTAAATGATGACTCGCTGGACTGTGCCATATAAATGGCAATGTTATTAGAAAGGTCATCTTTTTCACAGTGCTGCTGCTCATAAAGCAATATGGACTGTGAGTGAGCGATTGCTTTATATGCCAGTGTTTTCTGCATGAATTGAGTCTCTCTCTCTCTCTCTCTCTCTGCAGGCAGCTCACACTAACAGCAGTGTGGATGAACGCGTCGAGCCCCTGGAAGAGGAGGACCACCCATATGAACTGCTAGTCACTGCACAAACCAAAACCTCCAACAACACACAAAACAAGAGCGGTATGGACACTCTTACGCATTTCCTACATGACCTTGGGTCGTCATCCGATGCGGTTCTGAGACATCAAACAAGCTATATACTGTAGATTAACCCCTCCACTTTGTTTATTAAACATGAGCCAATTTGCATATGCCCCTCATAAATATATGATGCTGTCATCACTGATAATATAAACAATGTTATGCTATGCTATTAGATCAGATGTTACATCTAGTCGTTCTTTGAAAGAATAAAAAAGTAATTTCAAAACATTGTTGTTATTGCAAACTAAGACTATTAAAAATCATTTTTGTTAATTGAAATGAAACTGAAATAAAACAAAATGTTGAAATATTGTCTTTTAACTTAATGAAAAGAAGTTGAAGTACTAAAATGACTAAAACTAAAATAAAAACCAATTAACCTGTTAAAGGCACGATAACGATAAAGATAACTATACATGCGTCCACACCAACGACCGATAACGGGCTTTTTATTCTAAGCACTCGCGCCAGCGCTGAGGTTTCAAAGTCGCGAAAATGGATGACTGCTGCTGCTGCTTTACGTTACAAACAAATATCAAAAGAAAAACAGGCGCTTTTGGGTAGACGATATCCTAAAAGATGAGAGGAGTTGGGAGCGCATCTAAACAGCTAATCCAGCAAGTCTAGTGTTAAATCTAACAGTGGATTTAGCTGACGAAGTCAATGATGGGATAAAGACATCGCCTAGTCAACACCTTTATGTATACAACACCTTTTTCACTGTAACTTCAGCAATGTTGTCAACTAGCCTTCCTGAGGTAATTTTATAACACTATGCTAAACTGCATCTGTGAATACTTCTCACCGTTTATTCCCAGGATACGACCGATTGCTTTCCATATATCCTTCTTTTTTAACGTATCCTTGAAAAGGGTGTTTTTAAACAGTGGAGGATTTTTTTTTTGTACCTCAACGATTAACTTCTCTGCAATGTCATCTGCCATTTTAAATGTGCGAGACCTTTAAATTAGTATGGATTCTGATTGGTTGTCAGTGTTTTAACGTTGGACAGCTGGAAAAAAATCGTTCTGAAAGTGATCCCAACGATATCGTTCCTCATATCTTTATCGTTATAGCTGTGGTGTGAACTCTGTTATTCTTTAATATGGAGAACGATTTTTAGAATCTTTATAGTTATCATGCTTAGTGTAAACGGGCCTTAACTGTAAGTGTCCCCTTTTTAGTAATCATTATAAATTAGGTATCATTTGAAAACGTAAACCCTCAAAATTCATCCTGTGAAAATTGTTTTGAAATCAGACATTGTTAACATGTAAATGTTATTTTAAACCTTTAAGCCGGCTCCTCCCCCCTAGTGGGCGCTGTCATGTTTCATATTACAAAACTTACTGCACTATTTTAGAATCAAATCTTTTTCAAATTTGAAAAAAAGCGTTTCGTCGGAATGGTCTGAGACTCGAGGTTCCATATTTGGTGACTGTTTCGTGATAGAACAAATGTGTTAATTTCTGAAAGAGAAATTAAATTTTTTTTTTTAAATATATAGGTTTCACCAAAACTTTTGTGACAACTTCAAATATAGAACACGACCTGGCTAGACAAATGGCTTTGGTTTTATAGCTATTTAATAGTAAATGGCTTTGGTTTTATAGCTATTTAATAGTAATTTTAAGAGCCATGTGATTGGTTGATTTAAATAATTGCATTAATAAGAAATTGAACTGTTGTTCCTAATAATCCTTTAGGCGCGTGTACTGTATGTGGGTCTATAATTAAATAAATAAATATATATATATATATATATATATATTAGGGCTGTGCAAAAATTAATTGCGATTAATCGATCCAAAATAAAAGTCTGTGTGTACATAATATATTTGTGTGTGCTGTATATAATTATGTTGTATATGTAAATACACACACATGCATGTATATATTTAAGAAAATGTGTTATTCATATATAAAATATTTATATTTATATAATATAGATTATGCATTTATATATATATACAGAATTTAAGCGCAAATAATTCTTAAATATATACATGCATGCATAGGTATTTATATGTACAAAATAATTATATACAGCACACACAAATATATTATGTAAACACAGACTTTTATTTTGGATGCGATTAATCGCAATTAATTTTTGCACAGCCCTAATATATATATATATATATACACACACACAACTTAAACTCAAATAAAAATAAAAACTGAAAATAAGCTACTAATGATAAAATAACACCGTTTCAAATTAATAGGGAATGTCTTAAAAGTGAAGTCAGTCAATATATCTCATATTTACAGGATGTTTTAACTTTCTTTTGCTATATTTTGTTGTTTGTTTTATCATTGACATAACTTGATGTCTTTATCTCCAGATGTGGACAGCTCAGCCAAGTCTTCCAACAGTGTCCTACCTCAGGTGAGAAATATTGATTATTAGGCTTGTCCCAAAACCCCACGGCTAACATGCTATCATGGCTCCTTTATAAGTGAGTGATTTAAAACGCTTTAGGCATTTAGGCTAAAAGCTTAATACTCTAAAAACATAAAACTATACAGCACACAATTATTTGGTAAAATAATACTTTTTGAAATGAAATATGCTTATTTATAATCAACATTTCTCTTGTTCGCCGTCTCGTATTTCGTGTATTGGCTCCTTTGTGAAAGATACTGTACATGCTATGCTGCTAAAACATATAAAACTATATTAGGAGACAGCGAAACTGAGTTCAGGATTCTGGAGTTACCCATGATGCCTTAAAACCCTGCCTGCATAGGAAGCTTTAAGTTTTTGAAACAGATCTTTGTTGTTTATTTACTTTTTTTCAAATTTGTCACGCTGTCCGAACACTGTCTAGTGTGCAGTAGCCAGTCAATTATCATCTGTATGCAGCATCTGGTGTGTGTGTGTGGTTGCACATCTGTTAAAAGCTAGACATTCGTTAATGTGTGAATATTGGTTTTATTGTTGCAGCGAAAGACCGCCACACACATTGACCTACGACCTTCAGCATCCAACACAAACACTCTGCAGCCGCCTGCTCCTCTTTTTAGCACAGGCCAGACGTCTGGAGGTAAGTGTGTGCATATGTGAACGCTCACTTCCTAATGCCACCGTAAACACGAAGAACTGGCCTTTACAATGTTGCTGGCATAGTTGAATAACAGTTTAACAGGTTAAGTGACAACTACAATTTAACAACCAAATCTATCAAACAAATTTGACTACTTACTCTTTTAAGTGCTTGATTGACTTTTGGGTTGTATTTAAAGGAAAAATGTATTTTATGTATTATTTATGCATTATTGTCATTCCTACGGAGTCCCTAAAGGGTCATGGGGAAGAAAAAAAAAAAAAAAAACATTTGCATTTTCTTGCTAAACATAAGCTTTCTATGACACATTCGTGATTGAAATAATGAGGTAGAAAAATTCATCACAGGTCTTCCTAATTCTGTATGCTGTATTTTATTATTTTTTATTATTTTTTTACTTTGGAATGCAAAATCAGAAATGTTGAAGAATGTTCACGCTGCTCCTTTCCAAAGAATGTGGAAGTACAACGACTCCTTATTACCATTACATTTCCATTTATTCATTTAGCCAACGCTTTTATCCAAAGAGACTTACAATTGCTATACATGTTAGAGGTCACACGCCTCTAGAGCAACTAGGGTTTAAAGGGTTAGTTCACCCAAAAATGAAAATTAAGTCATTAATTACTCACCCCCATGCTGTACCAACCCCGTAAGACCTTCGTTCATCTTCAGAACACAAATAAAGATATTTTTGATTGAATCTGAGAGCTGGATCAGTCCTATATAGACTGCCTAAGGGACTGGCTCTTGACGGCCCATAAAGTCATTAAAGAAAAGGTTTAAATATTCCATGTGCCTACAGCGGCTCAATTATAAGTTTATCAAGTGACAAGACTACTTTTTGTGCGAAAAAAAAAACATAAATAACGGCTTTATTCGACTATTCCATTACTTCCTTATGGGCGCATGCGCGAGAACTGAGACGAGGATGTTCTTCTCCTTCGTCTACTTCTTGTTACCGGCTGCTCACCGCTTAGGAGTTTTACCGCCCCCGTATAAGATGATGTGCTGATATAGCTGGAAACGCAAAACTTTCTGTTTACAAGCAGAGGAAGATGCGCGCTGTACATACGCTTTTCAATTTGCATATTTTCCGCACTACAAGGTGCACTTAAAAGCCTTTAATCTTCTAAAAAAAACGACAGTGTTCCTTATAATCCGGAGCGCCTTATATATGGATCATCATTTTATACGGTAGGTGGCGGTAAAACTTCTAAGCGTAGCAGCCGGTAACAAAAATTAGTCGAAGGAGAAGAACGTCCTCGTCTCAGTTCTCGCGCATGCGCCCATAAGGAAGTAATAGAATAAGCGAATTAAGTCGTTATTTATGTTTTTTTCGCACAAAAAGTAGTCTCGTCGCTTGATAAACTTATAATTGAGCCGCTGTAGGCACATGGAATATTTAAACCTTTTCTTTAATGACTTTATGGGCCGAGCAAGAGCAAGTCCCTTAGGCAGTCTATGTAGGACTGATCCAGCTCTCAGATTCAATCAAAAATATCTTTATTTGTGTTCCGAAGATGAACGAAGGTCTTACGGGGTTGGTACAGCATGGGGGTGAGTGATTAATGACTTAATTTTCATTTTTGGGTGAACTAACCCTTTAAGTGTCTTGCTCAGGGACACATTAGTGTCTCACAGTGGATTCGAACCCGGGTCATTTTTGGGTGAACTATTCCAAAATATCTCCGTTTGTCAACAGTCTTGGAGCAAGAATATTGGTAGGATGGTAACACAAAAGTGGACATTAGTCCAATGCATTTGCCTCTGTGTCTCTCTCTGATCCTCAAAGTCGTCAGTCAGAAATCCTTGCCTAACTTAGAACAATGTTTACTCAGTGTAACACGACTCTAGTTAGCATTGCTGACCAAGAGTCCAAGAGAAATGCCATTACAGCTTAGTTTCTCTCTAAAGGTGAAACTTGCGCACACATAAAGCCTGTATATTTTAGCATTGTAAAGTTCTTGTTCTAATATGGTTGGATTTGCTTAGCATTGGTATGTGTGATATGCCAGTGGAAGTTATCTGGAAGCCCCTGCGCACTCTCCTCGTGTTTCAAAACAAACAGCAGAGCGTCTCCCCTCGTCTCGTCACCCTTCTCGTCCCTTAAGCTTCATAGAGCTCAGCTGACATCTCCACACCTGTCAATTACCCTGCAGGAAATCAGTCTGTAGACACACACCCAAATCACAGGGTGTGAGTTTGTCCTATTTCTCACAGCGGGAGAGATGCGTTGATGTATTGAGGACTTGAAGGAGGTTCTGACCTAAGTGCTTTGGAGATGAAAGCTTCAGTGCAAAAGCATGTGTGTATTAGACATCTTTTCCCGGTTTTAATAAACGCTTCTCACCGTTGGCACGAAGCTCTTAGCACTTAGCTGAGGAGATGCAACAGCTGAGGACTGTTACCCTAGAGCTTTCTGACGGGTGACATTACTGCAGCTCATCAGATGTCAGCACTGCTCAAGTGTGCTTGGATGTGTTCAACTTGCTCAGTACAACACTATATACATAGAGTACAGCCTTCAATTATTTATTTATTTTTTTAAATGAGTGAAATACTGGAGATTATTCCTAGTAGTAGTGTGGTGCGGGTATAGCCTAGTTCACACTACGTGATTTTAAGCCCGATTTAAGCCCGATTTGCAAATCGTTGAGTCGCCGACAAGTCAGGGTGTTATCGCGTGCAAATCGTGGGCGATTAGCGGACGATTAACGCTCGCCAATCCGTTAGTGTGAAAGAGCCAACAACGCATCAAAGACAGCTCGCAGACAGCTCGCAGACAGGTCACCGAGCTCAGAAAAATATCTAGCCTGCTAGATATCTCGAGCAGTCGCGCGACTCAATCTCAGTGATGTCATGAGTACAGCCAATCATAGCAACGCATGGGTTGAGGACACCAGGTAAATCTTACTTTTTCTTTTTTGCATTTTTTTTTCTCAGAGCAGATCGTCGAGCAAACAGTGTGCAGCACTAGTTTCTGTCTGACGTCCATATTCGCGTGTTGTGTTCTTCTCTGTAGTTTCGCGTCATTTCTGGTTCGTTTTATTGCGTGGTTTTTCGTTACAAAACATGGTTTCTAGACCAGATAGAATCGTGTTGTTGTCAACTCGTTATTTGTTTGATTATTTTCAGGATTTAGACCGTATTATAGTACTGAAACAGCTCTCATTGAGTCACAAATGATATGCTCTTATCATCCGATCGTGGTTGTATCTCTATGCAGTGCGTTGTTAACTCGTGTAGTGAGTTACCTCCTGTTGTGGATCAATCACGTTGTGTTGTGTGGTGTGAACAGCTAAACAACTTGAACACTCATGATTTCACTGAGAGCAAGTCATGTAATGTGAACTGCACAGTTCAGCCCAACATTTTAAAATCATGTAGTGTGAACTAGGCTTTAGGCGTCACTTTTTGGACGACCGGCAGTTCGCATCGCACTGACTCCCTTGAGAAAAAACCCAATAGGATTTTTCCATTGGCTTTTGGATTAAAGTAAAAACAAGCTCTGTGATCAGCAAAAGCTTATGACTCTTGCACGTTTTGTCCATCAAGATCGCAGATGAACACCACTTTTGAAGCCTAAATGCAGTCTTCAGAAGTAAAAAGCTAAAGGCTATAAACGAACTACACCACGGTCACATGACTTCACTGACTACGTTTACATGCAGCCAATTTTCTGGTTATGGTCGGGTTAAGGTCATTATTCGGGCTTCTGAAACATTAGGAATAACCCGTTTAGATGCGTGAGCAGAGAGAGTTTCTCCTGTATACAAGGAATTGCAATATCCCGATGTAAACGGCGGTGCGCGGTTAGCGTTTGGACGTACAGACAACCTTAAGACGCAATATGAGTCATTTCCGATTCTTCCTGTATCCAAAGACAACAACACACTGTAAGGGGGGGTTGACTGCGATTTCACTTTTTTCATTTTAAAAAGTGTGTAATGTTGCTGTTGGTGAACAGTATCTGCAAAGTTGCAGCGCTGAAAGTTCAGTGTAAGCAGAGATATCGTCTTTTAAAAATCAGGAAGTATATTGCCTACAAAAACGACTGGATTGGGACTACAGCTGGGTTATGGTACGTCACTAACCCACACATTTGCATCAACCACTCCCTCAGCAGAAAAGGGCATGGCCATATTTCAGCAGCTCCAGCTCGTCGAGTGTGTTGTTCACGCAGCTGTCAGGTCATATGTCTTCGAACTTCCCACGGACGCTGTACTTCGTCAACAATGGATACAATTTACGATTGATTATGTTCCTGAAAATGACGATCGTAATCTAGGTCTCTGTGCTGCGCATTTTACGGAAGACAGCTTCCAGAATCTCCACGAGTTCAACACCGGGATTCAACGAGAAACTGTAAACATGAAGCAGTTCCGACTTTAAAACCACAGTTGTTGGGCCACAACCTGTAAGTAGGCTAAGACTTAACCATTTTAAATGTATTTGCATGTATAATTCCAGACGTAACGTTAGCCTTATGTTTTAGTTTTTTTTTCAAATGCCAGCGCTAGCTTTATTGCCACTAGGCTATCAGTTATGCTATTTTGTGTCTACGACAAACGCCTACAAACATGAATTTTGTATAAGTGCTAATGTTGTAAATGTATTTTTCATGAATATGTGTTTTATGACGTTATTTTCGATTTGATCAAGAACGTAAACTTGCCACCGCTGTTTGAGTATGACATTAGTAGCCAGTCAGTAGCTATTGTTGCCAGTCAGATGCTATTGTGTTAAACAAACGTGTATAAAGTTAAAAAATGTAGCAAATTATCATTCAGAAACGTTTAGTAAGAGCCGTGTGTGGTGAGGTTCTGTGTACTCTCTTCATCGCCGCTTTCTCGGTCTGATTCTGGGTCATACTGATACTGCAGTTCGACGCATATTTACATCTGGACCGGAGCTCATGACGTGCCCGTAAAGGTAATGGCCGTTAACTTTCCGGACAACGTAAGCGACAGTTTAGCCAATCACAACACACCGGACCAAGCTAACCAATCTGAGCCCACGACGTGTTTCTGAGGGAGTGGTTTCATAGACTCAGGAAGTCAACCGCTCGTTCGAGGACAGAGGAGAGCGCGGCTGACAATAAACGTGAAGTTTATGAAAAATAAGACTTTTTAAAAACGAAAAACCACGAATACATGTTATATTGCACCCCATAAACACAATCATGCAAAGAAAAAAAGCAGTCAACCCCCCCTTTAAAAAAGAAAGTAACCTGGTTGCCTTAATTTTAAGTTCATTGAACTGGAAAAAGTGAGTTAATACAATGTAGGAGATTAATTTAACCACCAGAAACTCAAAATTATATGTTATCTGAACTAAATAAATTATTTAAGTTGATTTGACAAAAGAAAAAATGTTGTGATTACTGCACTGTAAAAAAATATTGTTGGTTTAACTTAAAAAAGTAAGTAACCTGGGTTGCCTTAATTTTAAGTTGATTGAACTGGAAAAAGTTAGTTAATTGTGCTCTTATAAACTATTCTACCCTAAACGCTCTCGGAAAATGTTGTTAGGTAAAAACTGAAAGAGTTGTGGGAAGCTTGGTGACGGTGACATTGAGTACGTTTACATGCAGCCAATAACCCATTCAAAACCGGAATATTAGCAATAACCCAGTCGCAAACTGCCATGTAAACGCTGGCAAAAACCGGAATATGCTCATATCCCGGATTTTAAAAACCGGGATATTATACCTGGGGTACCCCTTTTCTAACCCAAATTTTTGGTCATGTAAACGCGTATCGGCATATCCCCATAGTGATTTGTGTTCTGCGCATGTTCTATTCGCAAGGAATCTTGGTCTTTTGAGTAGAGAAACTTCTCGGCGCATACAAAAATCTGCGTGCAGTGTACTGGAAGTAAACATGGCGAGACGCATGACAGCATACTTCTGGAGTGAGGTCAGTAACGTTACCAGCATCAAAGCGCAGACAAAGGCGATTGCTATCTGCCCCAAACTATTCATTATCCGCGTGCTGCTGTTGCACTGTAAAAAATATTTTCAAGATTTGTTATCACAACATATTTTCTTTTGTCAAATCAACTTTATAATCATTTATTTAGTTGAGATAACTTATTATTTTGAGTTTCTGGTGGTTAAATTAATCTACTTCATAGTATTAACAGCATAACAAGGCCTGAGTTCACCTGTTCTGCGTGATGACGTTTAATCTCCTCGATAGACTCTCTGTAGTCCCATTAGCCACTGGTTAGCATCTGCCTTTTTCAAGACGCGTAACGGCTTCAATAAATCCTGAGTGGGGTAATCCCGATGTATATTTTATGTCATAGAACAGGGTTCCCCAAACTTGGTCCTGGAGGGCCACTGTCCCTGCAGAGTTTAGCTCCTGAAGACCTTGATTAGCTTGCTCAGGTGTGTTTGATCAGGGTTGTAGCTAAACTATACAGGGACAGTGGCCCTCCAGAACCGAGTTTGGGGAACCCTGTCATAGAATAAAACGTGTAAGTGTCTTGAGCTTCTGTTCACCGCAGACCTTATTTCAGCCATTTCACCAAAACCCCATTTCCTGTAAAACACATCTACTTTGGGACGATGGAACCAGAAGTGCTAAAATAACAACTCGCTTTCGGGTTTTGGCCTACAAAGTGATGTCGTACCTGCACCACTCTATAGAGCTGGTAAGTCCTCTAGGTTGAAAAATCTCTAGGTTGAAAAATCGTCAATGCAAGTGAATGAGAGAAAATAATTATTTTCTAATCCCGTTTGAGTTTTGCAATGAATGCGAACATATGTTGTCTGTGAATTTTTTATATGATTTTTCGTGTAAAGAATGCTACAATTTAGCAGGTAGAATTTTCATACAGTTAGACTTTGTGTGAGAGCACTTTGTGGACTACAGCTCTTCCTGCTTTCTCTTTATGTCTATTCCACAACTGCTAGCCAACGAATCATCCAATAAACTGTCAAACTCGTTACATGAGAAATTATATAAAAAATTCACAGACAACATATGTTCACATTCATGGCACAATTCAAACGAGATCAGATAATAATTATTTTCTCTCATTCACCTGCATTGACGATTTTTCAATCTAGAGGTCCATTTGGAGTTTTACGGATGGGCGGGACTTACCAGCTCTATAGACCTTATGCAGCACCGCCCCTTTTCAGCGCTGCACTTGTTGTCTTTTGTCTTCTGGTTTGTATTTCCACTGCGATCTTCTGTATTTATGAATGAACTGCCCATTTTAAAATCTTCTCGGTCTACTGACATTTGTTATGACATTCGCCTCAAACATTACAATACTTATAACTTTCGTTACCTCTACAATTAATCCACTTCATTAGCTAATTACTCTTCGACAGCGATGCCATAGAAATATACAGAACTTGTTCAAAGTTCAAAGACAATATTCTAAAGATGGATGTCTATAGTAGCTAATGTGCTATATTGTTATGTAAGTTTGTTTTACAACAGGAACATGAGAAGTGTTATAGATTTTTGATAAGTGTTATAGAAATTGCCAGTGTGTTATAGTGTTATAGAAATTGCCACTGTTGCCTTGGCTTTTGGCTTGCTTAGTTGGGGACATTTAATATTCAACAATATTATTGATCTGTGTTGCATTACTTTCATGTTATCACTGTGAAGCTGCTTTGATACAGTCTGCATTGTAAAAAGCGCTATATAAATAAAGGTGACTTGACTTGATAGATGAACTTATTTCATTAAAGGGTTAGTTCACCCAAAAATGAAAATTAAGTCATTAATTACTCACCCCCATGCTGTACCAACCCCGTAAGACCTTCGTTCGTCTTCGGAACACAAATGAAGATATTTTTGATTAAATTTGAGAGCTGTATAACTACCACATTGGCTCCTAAAGGACTGCCTCTTGACGGCCCAGAAAGTCAATGAAGAAAATGTTTAAATATCCCAAGTGACTACCGTGGCTCAACTATATGTTTATCAAGCGACGCGAATACTTTTTGTGCGAAAAAACAAACAAAAATAACAACTTTATTCGACTATTTCTTTTCTTCCTTGTAGGCCAGAAACGAGATTTCCTTAGATTTCCACGACGCATGCGCGAGAATTGCGATCTGCTCACACCAGCTTACACTACTTCAGATCGCAATTCTCGCGCATGCGTCGTGGAAATCTAAGGAAGTCTCGTTCTGGCCTACAAGGAAGAAAAGAAATAGTCGAATAAACTCGTTATTTTTGTTTGTTTTTTCGCACAAAAAGTATTCGCGTCGCTTGATAAACATATAGTTGAGCCACGGTAGTCACTTGGGATATTTAAACATTTTCTTCATTGACTTTCTGGGCCGTCAAGAGGCAGTCCTTTAGGAGCCAATGTGGTAGTTATACAGCTCTCAAATTTAATCAAAAATATCTTCATTTGTGTTCCGAAGACGAACGAAGGTCTTACGGAGTTGGTACAGCATGGGGGTGAGTAATTAATGACTTAATTTTCATTTTTGGGTGAACTAACCCTTTAAATACTGACCATGATTTGAAAAAAAAAAAAAAGAGTTCTAGAAAAAACTCTTAAACCCGCTTAAGCTGATTTGAGATTATCTTCCAGACCAGCCAGCCTGAGTTTGGGGAACAATAAAGACCAGTAAATCGCCTTAGGCTGGTTTAAATGTGTTGTCATTAAAATAGCCTATATTGTCTTTTACATCTGTGCTATTCACTTTTAAACATGTCACAGTGTGGCATATTTGGCAAGATACTATCTTGAAACTCTGTTTGAATTGAAGTGTTAGACTTGTGTTATTCACATGGGACCGCTATTTGTGTGGCGTGTATTTAAAGGCTTTCAGATCCGTTTCAGCTCAGTTAGTATGCTGCTTAAGCTGTACATTTGTTGTTGCTTGGTGAAATGTTTTGAAACTTCTCCAGTGATTTCAGTAGGAATCTGCGCAATCTCTTGATTGGAATCTGAGGGCAAAACATTTCCAGACAGATTATAGGTTTGAAAGTGACTTTGTGAGCAGTGCTTCATATTTTTTCTCATGAAATTTCACAGAATTTTCGCTAATGTGACCTTAAAATGTTACGTATACAGCAGATTGTGAGGCGCTAGGCTTAGAAACAGCTAGGGTGTTCTTTGGCTTGATGTCCACAGTGCTTTTATTTAATTGAACATTGGATGATTTAACCAGTGCATGCATGTAGTTCCTGGAAACGGACATGTTGTTAGAGTAAACATGGAAAAATTCTGTCAATGTGTAGTGTTGATGCTAAAGCCTTGGGTTTGGATGGAGAACAGCGCTGACTTCATCTTCTCCTGAGGGTCTTATTGATTTAAAATGACGTCACAGACTGAAGGCCCAATCTGTGTGTGTGTTTGGGTGTGTTTCATGAGAAAGTGATTAGACTCATGGTTCTGGTCTTGTGTGTCTGAATGTCCCTCTGCACACGTTGAGTGGGCGGTTTATTCACTCACAATTCTTGAAATCTTAAGCTCTCAGGAGAGAGTTGCTAAGTTGTAGTTGATTGTAAACCAAACATTATCGCTGAGATGATGTAACTTTAACAGAAACTCGCATTGTCAAACTTAACGGACCTGGTTTAGCTTCAAGATCCAAATTTTGCGTTGGTTATCAAAAGGTGATCAATGGTGTTGTGTGAAAATGGTGTAGAACTTGTTCAGGTCAATATCTGCCTGATTTAGGGGCTTCTTCCATATGACAGATACATTTGTTAGGGGCCAAGCACCGAAGGTGCGGAGGCACCTATTGTATCCGTGCTGGTTCTTATTATTATTATTCTTCTTCCGACTGGGCGTCTATGGCAGCCCATAGACCGGTTGGCGGGAAAGTTGTTTTGGTTTGACATTCTGATAGAGGACAGTCCCAACTTTAAATACACCAATTTTGGTGTCTCTAACGCATTCCCTCTAGCGCCACCAACTGTCCAAAATTTCACTTTTATTATGCTAATAACTTTTGAACCGTAAGGCCTATCAACAAAATTCTTTTTTCCTCTTGTTCCTGAGCTCATGCCGATTCGATCGCACCCTATGACGTCATTTTCCGTCATAAAAAAACGGCCGCCATTTTGAATTTTCCAAAAAACCTACTTTTGCGAACTCGTCCTAGACGGTTTGTCCGATTTTCACCAAAATCGCACCGGATCATCTCCAGGCAGTGCTGACAAAAAGTTATGGAATTCATGATGATTCGAATAACCGTTTTCGATAAGCTCGCAAACTAATTTTACGTAACGCTTGCGAAAACAGACGTGAGGCTGTATCTCCGCAACGCTTACTCGTTTTCAGACCAAACTTGGTACGTGTCATCACAAGCATGACCTGAGGCTACATGCAGCGTTTCGGCGCAGCGCCACCTAGTGGTCCGGAGATATGAAAAATGGCTATTTTTGCTCGTAACTTCTGAACGGTTTGTCCAAAAATCATAAACTTCATCTCGTTAGATTCAGGGCATCATGCCGAGTCGACTGATATGCAATTTTCCCAGATCGGCCATTTTGGCTGTCGGCCATTTTGAATTATGTGCTAAAATGCTGTATTTTTTGAACGCATGAACGAATTGTTACGAAACTCGGTATGGGTCATCAGTACGATGCCCTGAAGGAGCCTGAGAAGTTTCGAAACAGCGCCACCTAGTGGTGAATTTTTTTCTTCAAACGCTTATAACTTTGGGTGTGGTACACTTATTTTCACGGGAGTCATATTTTTGAGGTCCTGAATCGTTGCCGAGTCCAATGATATTAAACATGCTGGGTTTCGTCTTACGGTTGGTGTAGCGTAGCGATTTAGCGCGAAAAAAACACTTGGCGATATCTTCAAAACCGCTGTTCCGATCGAGACGAAACCACCGTCAGAAACACGGAATCATAGCTTGTTAACTAAATGCTAATGCCCAAATGCGAAAATATTAATAGTAAGGGGTAGTAAAATTCAAACAAAGTCATGTGTCAGTCATTTTTTACGTGTTTTTTCATATAAATGTTTATAACTCGGAAGTAAATTGAGATATTTGCACCAAAATTGACACACATATGTATGGGGTCACTCTGAGGACACATACAAAAAATTGTGGGACTGAGCCTCTTGGTGGCGCTATAATAGAACAAAACGTGAAATTCCCATTGACTTCAATACAGTTTTGTGAAATACAATGCTATACTAAATAAATGCTTTGGTCTAACATTACGAAACTCAGTGTGTGCCATAAGCAGCATGCCCTGAAGGTACTCAAAAGATTTTGAGACAGCGCCACCTGTTGGTCAAAAGTTATATAATTCATTTCTGAGAACGCTAATAACTTTTGAATAAATTTGCCTATTGCAATGAAACTGATCTTAATAGATTCCTTGGGTTATGCTGAAAACATAGATATCAGGTTTTGCATAATCAGCCAAACTTCCTGTCCGCCGTCTTTATTTCTTTGAAAAACCTTCTTTTTCGAACTCCTCCTAGACCGTTTGTCCGATTTTCACGAAAATTGAATCGTATCATCTCCAGACCGTGCCGACTAAAAGTTATGAATTGCACGATGATAGACGAAACCGTTTTCGTATAACACAACATCAAAGTTTAGGCATGCTGCCAAAATTACTATTTAGGCTTTATCTCTGAAATGCCTTCACATTTTGACACCAAACTGTGCATGTGTCATTGTCACCTCACTCTGACCACATCACATCTATTTCGTAACTGCGCCACCTATTGTTCGAAAGTGATAACCCATTAAATCATCTTATAAGTTAATGGTTATGTGATTTTTTTAGCCATTTGCCCAAAGTTCTCTCAAAATGCCCGTAATTGCTCCTTGCTGCAGTTGGTCTGCCACTCCTTGCCATTTTGGCATATGTTGCCGCTTATTGCGCTTGGCCCCGGTAATGGCTGCTTGCAGCTATATTTTTTGATTGTTATTTTCTTGTCATCACCAACGTGAGATAGGTGGAACATTTTCTTACTTGTTTTTTTACACAAACCATGAACGATTATATGAATAGTTGCATTGTATTAACGTTTCATGTACCTTATCAACTGCACTAAAGCTGGCTAAAGTTTTCTCTTGTATTTGTACTTGGAGGGTTGGGCAAAACCCTCGATTATTTAAAATCTCGATATTTCTCCATTCTGTTCGACAGCCGGTGTACTTAAAATGTCCTTGAAAATAGAGTTTATTTATCCCCAAATTCCACACAGTGAAATGATTAACCTTGAAAGGGGATTTTGGTTTAACTGTCGACATGTTTATAGCTAGTGTAATGGAGGCCAGCTAGTAAGAGCTGTGCAGGTAAACTTTCCTCCCCTTGCCTTAAGTGGCATAGTGGTTGACGCTAGAGCAGGGCTAGCCAAACCGATGGGCTATTGTTTTCAAGTAATCCGAGCACCCTAATTAGTTGGTTCAGAAGTGTCTGATTACAGTTGGAGTTAAACTCTTGCACTGGAGGCTGTGCTCTTCACAGCTGCCTCCAATGTTGGTTGACTCTGGATCAAATCCTGCTCTAAGCAGTACGATTAGGACCATTGGTGCCGTGACCCAGATGGAAATTAGGTTTAGGCAGGTTTGTGTTACATATGCCTGCTAAAGTTAACCCTTTTGTGGGAATAATAATAAATCCTGTTTAATTGCACCAGAGAAGTTATGAAAGTAACAGTGTCACGCCCTTGAGGTTTTTTACTTCCAGTATTGTGCAGTATTGTACAAGTGTTTGCTGTATGTTTGTATTCTTGCACACAGAATGTTTCTGACCTTAGGCTCTGACACGGCTGACTTGGTTTTCTGGTCACCAAACACCACATGCAACACCAGGATATCTCGCTGGTATGGTGGCTGTTTGCCCAGCCACCTGGGTTATATCTGTTTCCTAGAGTCAGATTTATCTCATGGTCATGGTCTGTGTTTGTGCATTTGGAGTGTTCTGTTTAGACCAGAAACAGAGTCTACGCAAGAGCACAACCACAGATGTGAATGTTAGACAACAAGTTGCAATTGTACATTCCCATACTTGCATTTTTTTGTAAGGGGGCGATAGAGTTTCCTTGAAATGTCTGTCTAGCTGCATTCAAAATGGCATGCAGTCAAGTCACCTTTATTTATATAGCGCTTTTTACAATACAGATTGTATCAAAGCAGCTTCACAGTGATAACATGAAAGTAATACAACACAGATCAATAATATAGTTGAATATTAAATGTCCCCTACTACGCAAGCCAAAAGCCAAGGCAACAGTGGCAAAAGTGCAGTCTGAGTAGCTACTATATTTGATAAAAAATGTGCGATAATTAAAAAGTATGTTCTATATAGTATGAATGTGTGTAAAATGAACGCTCTACGACCGCCATTTTGTCATTGTCATGTGATTAGGAGTTGTGTCAATGCCATTCACAAATCCTCTCCTGTGGCCTCATAGGATAGTAAAGTCAGATGCACACTTCAGAATCTCAGTGGAAGTACAAGGCCATTCGGGGACTCAAACCCAACAGTTTATGAATGAATTCGGACACACTACTCATTTAACATACCGTTTCCCTTTATTATATAGTAGGGAAGGCATATTTTGGATCTATAAAAATAACTTTTTCTAATTCAGCAAGATCTATTGCTCCAACATGACAGTAGTTAAACTGACTGTGAGAAAACTGACTATGGAAGGCGATTTGCACTAATGTATGTTATAGTGCTCCCTGTGGTAATGCTGAGAATGCAGAGGTGGACAGTAACGAAGGACATTTACTTGAGTACTGTACTGAAGTACACTTTTTGAGTATCTGTACTTTACTTGAGGATTATTTTTTTTCTGGAAACTTGTTACTTTAACTTCACTACATTTGAAAGACAAATATCGTACTTTTTACTCCACTACATTTCTGTCAAAGTCCTTGAGTAGAAAGTAGTGATGTTAGTCATGGCATGATTTTTTGTTTTGTTTTTGCTTCTCTAAAACGTGATTGTTTTTTGTGGCTGACAGACAGCCAATCAGTGATCACTCCTTTAGGGTCACGTGTCGGGAAGTTTGATTTAGTACGATCTGTGATCTGTGAGAGACCGTATGTTTGTCACGAATAATGTTTTAAAAGTTTTGTTTTCATGCAAATAAGTATTTATGTTGTGCTTTTTGTTAAAGCAGTATTGCTGTTGGGTAGGGATGTACCGAATATTCGGCCGCCGAAAATTTTCGGCCGAAAATGGCCCAAAAGTGCATTTTCGGTTTTCGGCCGAAAGACATTTATCACCGAAACAATACGGCCGAAATGTTGTGATGACGCAAACAGAAACCGCGACCTGCACGTGCTTGTCTGAAGCAACATGTCTGTGGTGTGGACGTATTTCAGTGCATCTGAACCCGCGATGAGAAGGAAACCTTGTTTATCCACCTATATCTGCTCTAAACAATGCGTGTCTGTGGAGACTCACGCTGCAGAGGCAGGCGAAAATATAAACAAGGCAGCGCGAGTCTCCACAGACAGCGTGCGCACCGCTCTTGACCCGCTCGCAACCGGAGTCGTCGTCATGGCGGCACGCATTGTTTAGAGCAGATAGGTGGATAAAACAATTAAAAATTATAAATAAGACTCGCGCTGCGGAGGCAGGCGAAAGTAAACAAGGCAGCGCGAGTCTCCACAAACAGCGCGTGCACCGCTCCAAACGGTCGAGGCGTTTATACTTGACGCGCTCTCCGTTGTACTATTCCTTGAAACGACAGGGGACGACTCAAGTAACTGTCCTCTAACCATCAGGAATCGGTGAGAAGAAGACAGATAAATACATGACAATGTTTATTTTTTAGTATTCCACCACCAATACAAAAATAATCATGTAAAACCCAGTAAACCCTAAGATTATTACTTGTGACATTACAAAAAAATATGTATATGGGAACATGTATGTATAGAACTAAATTAATGCTCTCGTAAATATTTTCTACATTCACTAAACATGTTTCATTAAGTTTCATCTACATTTGTATTAAACATGGACCATTGTTCATTTAAAAAGGTTTTTTATGCTATTGTATGCTAAATTTTTAAAATGTAACTAATTTAGACATGCAAACTGGGTGCTAGTGTGATGAGAAGTTTGCGCTCGGCTTTGTTTTTGAAAGAACATTTCATTTTAAAACCTTTCTGCAGGCCAGTAGATTATTATTTAGTGTACACATGAGTGGGGTCAAGTTAAACATTTTAGTTTGAATTCTATTTTATACTGTGCATTGTGCTAAATGAATATTTGCATAATTTGCAATTGATTTATTCTTTGAAAATGTCATATTAATTTATGCAATTGCAATGCCTTGATTTTAGTAAAGTTTGTACACAGTCATAGCCATAAATGCAATGATACTAATAATTGGCATAATTTCTTTCGGTGTTTCGGTTTTCGGCCTTAGTTTCCTGTTTTTCGGTTTTCGGTTTCGGCCAAGAATTTTCATTTCGGTGCATCCCTACTGTTGGGCAGTTATACAGTTATGGTTGTGTAGCTATTTTGTATTTACAGACCATTTGAATGAATGGATACACACAGATGTGTACTTTTGTTGGAGTGGTAGGAGTGTTGAAGTGAAAATGAAGATGATTATGGCTGTCTTTATATATATATATATATATATATATATATATATTCAGTTGTTCAATTTCTATAGGTTTTGTGACATTCTTAAAGTTCCACACTACAAAACTACAAACTGGTCAATGTATTCACTGGTTGCTTCAGAGGCATAAGGTTCTTTAATAATGCATCAATAATATAACAATGCATTAACATTTACTTTATACTTTTGGTAATCAAGTACTTTTAAAAACAAGTACTTCTGTACTGTAAAGTAAAAATCGGTCTTTACAACTTTTACTTGTAATGGAGTAATATTTGACAAGTAGTATCTATACTTTCACTCAAGTAATGTAGTTGTGTCCACCTCTGTGAGAATGCAACTCTCTCTTGAAAGCAAGCTAGCAAAGAAGTGTTCATGTCCTTGCCTATAGTATGTTTCAGGCCAGAGAGAGAGTGCAAGAAGAGATCTGTAAGTGTGCAAGGATTTTTTTCACAGTCACGAAGCAGGGATTTAATTTTTAAGGATTTAGGATTTTAAGCCAACGCAGAGCGGTGTGGTAAAGAGGTGTTTGTGAGAAAGAGTGAGTGAGTTTCACTCACGGTCATCTCTGTGGGATCCTGTTTCAGGCTTGCCAATCATAATGAAGGGAATCCTTAGTGAGGCATAACTTCTCTGGAAGCAAGCCTTATAAAGCTGTCTGCTTGTTAGCAGTACGAGAGAGAGAGAGAGAGAGAGAGAGAGAGAGAGAGAGAGAGAGAGAGAGAGAGAGAGAGTGGGGGGGGGGGGGGTATAGAACAAGCAAGTCACAAACAGATCTCTATGGAGAAATGTCAGCTGCTTATAGACTGCGCTTGGAATTCTGTAACTCTGGCACTTTGGAACTGGTGAGCCCAACTTTCTTTCTTTCTGCATTTCTTTCTCTCTCTTTTCCTGTCAGAAAACAATAACAGATCTGTTTCAGGCACTGGACAGTAGTAGAGTGGGTGGATTCACGTTATCTGGACTAGATATTGCTCCGCAATCTGTCTGTAACCACAATCTCTCTCTCTCTCTCTCTCTCTCTCTCTCTCTCTCTCTCAGAGAGCTCATCGCATGGTCAGGATATAAGCACTGCTGTTCCTGAGCAGTTCACTGGTCTGCTTCACGGTTCCTCGCCGGTGGTCGACTGTCGGGAGGAAGCGTTCAGACTGCCGTCCTCTGCAGGGAAGTCCGGTGAGGCTTCAAACACTTCCACATCGGCGAGCTCTGCTTCCCATTCCAAATCAGCGGTCACCATGGAAACCATTCTCCAGGACACTGACCCCAAAGCTATCTACGCCACCGTCCACAAAGAGCCGCGAGATTCACCGAAACACAACTCGCCGGCCCGAGATCCTCCGTTGACGAGAAGGATGCCTCCGCCGGGGGATCTCAAGCTAGCGCGTAGCCTTTCCAAGTCCGACTCCGACCTGCTGGTGTCCCCGCCCGGTGAGGAAGAGACGGGATTGGGTGGGAGAAGTGAGTCCGTGTCCAACTGCAGCACCGCCAAGAGAAGGCTGGAAAAATCACCTTCGTTCACGTCAGAATGGGATGAGGTAAGAGCTCCCCCTGGTGGCCTGGATGTCTTTCTTACATGCTATACGACACACAAAAAATAGGAAATACAGGAAATTTTTCAGACACCAACATTTTTGCTAAAAATGCTATTGAGTGCCATTTTCAAATTTTGGCTGAAAGATTTGAAATTCGTTAGTTCAGGAGGTTTGATTGTGAAATTGTTCTTTGTTGTGTATTATTTAGCTCTTTGTTGCTGTTGTGAACTGGAGAATTTGCAATAGACAAAAGCCAGTTTGTTTGAGATTCACTTAAAGATCGTTAGTTTTAGGAACATTTGTTTCAGAAAAGAGTTTGATTGGCGTTTTTGAATTTTTAGGTTTATACAGCTATTATGAAAATAATATTTAATAATTTAAATGTAGCTTCAGCCTGGAATATGAAATGATATGCCATTTATTCTAGTTGTTTCAGTTTAGATTATTCAAATATTGTACAACATTTTAATAGTTTTAGTTTAAATAGTATGACGGTGAGACCAGTTGGAGGAAGAATGTGTCGTGATCACTTTTACAAATATATATATATATATATATATAAGTTAGAGTTATTCCTAATTTAAAAGTACTATTTTCAAGGTGAATCTTTATTTTAATTGCAAGTGTTTAAAACAGATATAATTCAAAGTGTCTGAAATTAACTCTTCCCCGCCGTTATACGGTAGGGGGCGCTATTACACACCCTCTGGAAGAGTTCAGAATCTCAGGAGAAGCAGAAACAGGCGATATCATATGTAATCATGTAAAATAACGGCATTAAACAGCATATAAATCAATGTTACTGAATGAAATGTCGACCGAGGACGAGCTGTAGGACTGTGAAGCTTTGGGATCAACTCCATCTGTGTTTTGATCGCCGTCCTGTATCTCATCCAGGCGTAGTCTTTGACAAAAACACAATTTTGCTGTTCTTTCATTTGATATATTTCATATTCAGATATTCATACAATAAAATATTCTGTTGGCCTTGAAACTTTTGTGAAAATGCTGGCGGGGAAAGAGTTAATGGCACAGATAATTGTTAGTCGCTGAAGTCCATTGGGAAGTATGAATGAGATGCAGGGAATGAATGGTAAATGGTGACCTTTTCAGTCTATCATTTCTCTGCGGAATGACTTAAAGGGAAATGTAAATGCAGATTTGGGTTCATACAAGCCATCCTCTCTTCCAGCGTAATATCTTATGCTGTCTGACAGCTTTTGTGGAATTTAAAGTTGAATTCGTTCTTTCCGTGGAACACGCCGGTATTGTACGTTTTCTGTGGGTGTTAAAGGAATGCTCTGGCTTCAGTACGCCTCATCTTTGTTATTGAAGTTATTCCCAGTCTTTCCAGGTAAGTTTTCCACAGTGTGCATACTTCCAAGATTGGAGGTGATGTAAATTCCTTGTTTACATGGAACTGAGCAGATAGTTTGCCAGACCATTGCCTTGAATCAGCAGAAGAACATAAAAATCTGTCTCCTTCCAGTGGTCTGCATATCTTCACTGTCAAACGATGAAAAATGGCCTACAGCAGTCTAAACAGAAGACATCTGCTGTGTGTTTACCTGACACTAGGTGCACGATAAGTCCACTCAGAACAGTAGTCCCACTCTAAAACACAACTGTTTGATTAATAACACACTTTTTTTAATGTAAGTGTTTTAATAATATTATGAGTTTCACGTTTCTACCTTCTAAAGTGAACAATGCTCAAGTTTTTAACCGTAACTGCAATTTCCGCTGCTGATTGAGCTTAACCGACCATTCCTTTAAAGATTGCATGTCCTGTTTGGCCATTTCAAGAAGAATGTGAAAGGAAACGCCATTCGCCATTACCGTTGCTTTGGCTTCAATCTGAAGATCTAGACATTGGATCCAAACACTCAGGGAATCATGCACAGTTTCCATCAGCTGGTCTTACACTCTTACAGGCGAGACGGTCACGGGTAACAGAAGACTGTTGCCAAACACCCTCTAGTTCCACTCGAGTGTGCCAATTAGGGATGTACGATATATCGGCCACCATATCTGTATTGGCCGATATTTTTAACGTCATCGCTATCGGTCTGGTAAGAAAATTTGGCCCATATATTAAAGCCGATAAATAATGTATGATTTCCTTCAGCTGAGCCACTTCAGATGCTCACTGTTTGAACTGCTTGAAATATGATTGGATTCACTTCAAAAATGGAAAATACAGTTCAGTGAGTGCAACATAAGAACATTATGGGTCGGGACATGGCAGAATTATTATACCTCAGTTTTTGGATCTGCAAGAATAGAGGGTTTCATAATGATCCATGCTGTGACCAAGTTTTTCTAATTTTCGAATCGTTTTTCTCTCATCTTTATCATGGCCTTATCACCATGACGATAACCTTACTCTGTGGGTCAGGACAGGACGCATGCCCTCTATAATACAATAACAACCTGATCTGGATGTGTTGGGGCCTATTCATTTGACACATTTGATGTGAAGTGACGAGAGGTCAGGGAGAAATCTCTCCTGCTGATAACAACTGTGTTCTGTTCTTCATCTGTCGACCTGGGCTTTGTCCTTTGACTTGTTTTCTGTTTTTCCTTCTGCCTCTCCGTCTCTCTCCCTGTTCGGCATGTTTCTGTTGCCAAGCATCTGAGATTTGTGTGGAATTTCTCCAGTGTTTAGTCATAAAACACACACTGTCTCTTTGCTTTCCTACTGTGTCCATGATTGTTACTCTCTCCTGCCCTCTGCTGGAGAAACATCTATCTATCTATCTATCTATCTATCTATCTATCTGTCTGTCTGTCTGTCTGTCTGTCTGTCTGTCTGTCTGTCTGTCTGTCTGTCTGTCTGTCTGTCTGTCTGTCTGTCTAGTCTCCTATCTATGTACTGTATCTGTCTGTCTGTCTGTCTAATCTAGTCTATCTATCTATCTATCTATCTATCTATCTATCTATCTATCTATCTATCTATCTATCTATCTATCTGTCTGTCTGTCTGTCTGTCTGTCTGTCTGTCTGTCTGTCTAGTCTCGTCTCCTATCTATCTATCCATCTATCTGTCTGTCTGTCTGTCTGTCTGTCTGTCTAGTCTCCTATCTATCTACTGTATCTGTCTGTCTGTCTGTCTAGTCTCCTATCTATCTATCTATCTATCTATCTGTCTGTCTGTCTGTCTGTCTGTCTGTCTGTCTGTTTCATCTCATATCTATCTACTGTATCTGTCTGTCTGTCTCTGTCTAGTCTCCTATCTATCTGTCTGTCGGTCTGTTTGTCGGTCTGTCGGTCTGTCTAGAAATATCTGTCTAGAGATATTTATATATCTGTCTGTGAAATCAGTCAGATTGTTTGTTCCATTTAGTGTTTCAGAAACGGGGTCTTGTGAAGAAACAGAAGTGTTTTCTGACGACAGTAATTGATCCTCTCTCTGTAAAGGGAAACTGTAACAGCTGTGGTTGATGATCCTGTAGCTTCAGTGAGGAACAGCAGCCAACATTCACTTTTCTCTCTTTGGATCCGTGTGTGAATATTAGTAAACATGCTTTTATTGAAGAGCCTCAGCAATTTCTTGATAGTTTCAAACAATGGTACAACTGAACCGAGTCATCAGGAAATCAATATCCACTCTTTTCAGTTTCTGAATACAATGACTATCCAAAGTCTGAGTAAACATTGAAAATCTTATTTAAACCTGAAATCAAATCTTTCATAATCTAAAGAGTGTTTGATGGGGAAAAAACAGATCTCTCTCCACTCTACAAATGCGTCATTGGATATCTTATTTCACTCAGGAATATGTCAAATATCAGATGCAACATGAATGCAAATGTTCAATGTTGACGTTAAATCAACATAAGCATCTTCTCTGCCTTCTGTCTGAACAGCAGGATTTATATCCATATGTTGTCTCTCCTGCGTCTCAAATGTTCGAACAGCGGTCTGTCATCATTCCTGTTGTGTGTTCTCAGTCCGTCTCTCTCTTCCTCCTCCCCCCGCGGTCACGGCTGGCTGGCCCGGGACACTTCGCTGCCCTGAGTGACAGCGTGTGGGTGCAGGAACGCACAACACCCATCACTTTCCCTCTGTGTGTGTGTGTGTGTTCATCCTCTTCACACTCACGCACACAATCTCACACAGTCTAATTTTGATACAAAGGAGATTTTGACTTGCATGAGGGTGTGTGTGTGTGTGTGTGTGTGTGTGGCAGGGGGTTGGGAGGGAAAGGCAGCTCATGCTAATACAGCCCGTCTCAGGATTAGACTGAACGGGACGGTGTGGGAAGCTCTCTGTAGGGGCCAGCAAGTTTAGGAAGGAGGTCTGGCCTGAATGTGGAGATGCAGTCAGCCCGAGGGAGTTAAACGAGGGAGTCGCGTCTCCTCCGTCTATGCATTGGTTCGCCCGACGTCCCGTCCAGGCCGAATGGCTGCCACCCGACCAGCGTTTGTGAGTGCGGTTTGTTTTCTACCTATCGGCTGCTCTGCTCGCATGATGACGTTGTTTAAAAGCGTTGGCAGGTACGTGGGGTTTAATGCTGACGTCCACTACTTTCTCGATGGTGCAAGTCTTGGGAGGATCCAAGAATATATTTGCCGCTATAGAGATTGATGTAGTATGTGCTTGAAAACGCAGAAAGAATTGTCATTGATATCTTGACCAATCTTTTCTCTTTCAATTTTGGTCAATTGCGTATTTACTTTAAAGTTGATGCCAATTTTTAAACCCTTAATATCTTTTTTCACTTAAAAAAACAATATTTTACGTTTTTATGATTATCAAACAAAATAGACTTCTGTAATAAAATGAACTGTTTGTTGTTTTAGATGAATGTCACACATTTACGTGATTAGCATATGAAACACTCTTAGAAGAAAAGGTTCTATATAGAACCTTAAAAAGTTCTATCAGCGCTACGTATTTGGAATAATAAGAATGCTTAGGGTTCTTTGTAACCAGGAAAAAGGTTCTATATGGAACCTTTTGGGTTCATTCATTATCATTTGTTTTGTCCTTTCCGGATTAAATATTTCATATCATTGGCAAAAATCAAGACGCTAAAATGTATTCATGAATGCATGCGACAGATCTCAAAATTGAAGATATGGGGGTTAAAAATGTATACAGTATATTTATATCATTTTATGTAGTTAATCAACATCACATGAAGAGTGCCATTTCAGTTTTTCTCCTCAAAATCAGCATGATTAAAATGTGATATTAAGTTACTACTGCAGTTTAATAAACAATAATTTAATTACAACTACAAAATGTTGCAGAATAATGTGATGTATGAATGAATAAAAGGGTTCTTTCTTGTCATTATAGAACCTTTTTTTAGCATAAAACGTTCTTTGGAGTTGAGTAAAGAACCCTATACTTCATATATAGAACCTCTAATGAACCCTTTTTTCTAAGAGTGAACGTTTGTAATTTAAATATTTCTTTTTATTCTGTCAACTCAACTTTTTAGAATATGAAATGGACTTTTGTAAGATTTACCATTTGTTCATGAAGTAGCATTTTCACTGTTTTGATAAAACAAAAACAAGGGTTTTATCATTGTTGGCTATGCTTTAATGCTTTTTTGCATTATGATTCACATACAAAATTGATATTTTTAAATAAGTGTGTTTCCGTGCTTAATATATTTCTCTAAACTTTTAAAAGTTTCAGTGGCTTAGATTACCCAATGAACTTTCGCAAAGATGTCTATTAGTTACGCCAGAACATGTTCGCCTATGCTTGCTGCGATTATGATTAGCATAAACTGCCCAATTTGGCATGTTTAAGCGATTAGCATACGAAACAGACTTCCGTAAACAAGACTCTCCGTGTGTTGTGCCAAAACATGTTTTTTGCCAGACGTAACATTGTTTACGGAGACTCTTTTGGACAGATCTGATCCGCATGCTGTGATGATCAGCAAACAAAACTGATTTTTTTGTGAATATTTTCTGTTACTTGAACAGTTTGTCACCTGTGTTTGCTGTGATCATTTGCATGCTTTAAGATTAACATACAAAATAGATTTACGTAAACTAGATTTGGTTTTGCGTTTGTTGTGCCAAAACTGTTCTCCGCCATTGTTTTCTTTGATTTTGAGGTCTTTAAACTTTCTAAAACGTATGAGATTTTTTGACTATTTGCGTGTAAAAATAACTTTCATGAGTAAGAGTTTCCTGTTGTTGTGACGCAACACTTTTCTACACTCTCAAAAAAAAAAAAAGGTACAAAAGCTGTCACTGGGGCTGTACCTTTTCAAAAGGTACACTTTTGTACCCAAAGGCTGCATATTGGTACCTTTAGTGGTACATATTAGCACCTGAAATGTACATATTAACACCTAAAATGTCCATATGAACACCTAAAATATACATATTAGTAGCTAAATATACATATTAGCACCTAAAATGTACATATTAACACTTAAAATGTACATATTAGCACCTAAAATGTACAAATTAGCACCTAAAATGTACTTATTAGCATATAAAATGTACATATTAGCACCTAAAATGTACTTATTAGCATATAAAATGTACATATTAGCACCTAAAATGTACAAATTAGCACCTAAAATGTACATATTATCACCTAAAATGTACAAATTAGCACCTAAAATGTACTTATTAGCATATAAAATGTACATATTAGCACCTAAAATGTACATATTAGCACTTAAAATGTACAAATTAGCACCTAAAATGTACATATTATCACCTAAAATGGACAAAAGTTTACCTTTTGAAAAGGTACAACCCCAGTGACAGCTTTTGTACCTTTTTTTTCTGAGAGTGTACCAGTGTTTGATTTGATATTCCTATAGCTGCTACAAATTGTAAGACCAATTTAGCAGGTTTTAATCATTATCCTAATAGACATTCTTAAGACTTGTCTTTAGACTTTTTTTTTGGCAAAATGTTTGATATATTTATATAAACCTTTACAAATTTCTATGGTTTTGAATACGAAATATGACTTTCAGAACATGTTCTCAATTTCTTGCTGTGATTTCCATCCCCCTAATCTGAGAACTATGGCATTTCTCTTCAACTAGCATATGAAACAGACTCCCGTAAACAAGATTCCAGATCACTTTATTTGTTTTGCCAGTGTTTGTGATGTAACATTGTTAACGGAGAGAGGCTCTGGCTCGACTGGCACCTGTCTTGGCAGGACTCTTTCTGAGTTTGCACTTGATGTATGGATGGCAGCTTGGTTCTTTTTGTCCCTTTTGTTCGCCCATGCCAGCCTTGCCAGATGCCTGGGGTCTTTGTGTTCATCTTCAGAATAGATCACTGCTGTGCCATACTACAAACACACACACAAGCCTCCCCGAATGAACCTCACGGCTCAGCTATACTTCAGCTGTCGACCTGTGACTCCACCGCGGCCTTTGGCTCAACTATTGTTTGAGCGGTTTACCATTAAGAGGCCCGGCTCACACTGAATCTCTCTCTCTCTCTGGCCCTGGGAATCAATAACATTGTTTTGTTGTGTGTGTTGGGTGTGTTTGTGTTTTGAACCCGTGGGGATCACAGGCTGGACAGGTTTGAGTTTATCTTCTCTACTGAGGTGCATTAATGTTGCCTTCTGGCCAAGTGATGGGAATCTGAATTGTGTTTTCATTACAATTTTCATATGAATGAGAGTGGCCTGCGGCTCAAGGTTGTGCGTGTTTGTGTGTGTGTGAACACTGCTTGCTCAGAGGCTGAGCAAAATCTGTTATGTTTTCAATTATGCATTTCCTGTTACACCCTTTGGGTTTGAAGCGGGTCATTGCATGGAGTCAGTGTTGTTTTATAGGATAACCACACAAGCCACGTTCTTCTTGCATGTCAATGAGCCGAAATCGAATGTGTCACTCTGAAGATCCAACGAAACATTTCATTAACGCTGAGCGCTTCACTAAACTAATACCCCTCCACCAGTGTGTGTCCTTTGAGCTGCGCTGTGGACAACTGCAGGCAGCTTCACCTACGAACTCTCATTACACTAAGTCACTTTTCTGAGACTTAGCCCTAATTAAAGGGGTCATGAACTGTCTTTTTAAATTGTATTATATTGTTTTCTGAGGTCAACTTATGACGTTCACTTGGTTTTTGCATTCAAAAACATCAAAATGAATAAGTAATAGGCTATTTTGTATCCTAGTTTTGAGCCTAGCTGAAAAACGCTCGTTTTTTATGGGCGTCTCGCACTGAAGACTTGGAAGTAAACGCCCACTGCTGTGAGTGGATAACAGTTTTGCATATTATAATGAGTTTCAACTCACCCGTCGATGCACTTGGGGGAAATTGTTTTGAAAACATCCAATGTTGTAAAATGGCAACCGGAATGATTTGCCCATAGATGTTCGCCCCAGAGTCCGTGTGTTGCCTGTCGGATCCAATATAGACGGCACAGCACCGTTATTTACTCTTAATCGCTCTGCAAATCTAGTCTTGTTTACAAAACAATCCTCAGTAAAATGAAGCGAACAGACGGACAATGTTTTACCTCATCAGCTGGAATGTCATGAAAAATGAATCCAGAGGAAGCTTATGCAGCGACTGTCTTCTTCCACAACCAGGCACTGCACAATATTTTGTATTGCTCGGTAGCTCCATCCGTTTGTCATCACGAGGTAGGCCTATGTTATTTAGCTATGCGTGTAATGCGCGAATCGGTGGGCGGGGCTAAACCGGCCGTGTTGAAGTAGGCGTTGATCTTCTTCTAGCTGTTCTAGGGTGGTGTTTTATCCTCTTTGACGTCATAGTTCCCCACTTTAAAAAACGAGTCATAGTTAGTTCTGAAACTTACAGGATATTCTTGACCTCTTAGATGTCAAAAGCTCAAGGAAAATTTGATTTCTCAGTTCATCACCCCTTTAATGTTTCAAGCTGACGCAATATGATATGGTTCATTAAATTGAAGTTAGGGTTTTATTTTAGATTTAAGATTTTAGATATTTTAGATTCCATCTCTTGTTCTCAGCCTAATATTTCCAACAAAAACTGTCCGGAAAAAACTGTCCACTAGGGGTGTGCGATATTGGCAAACATTTATATCTCCGTTTTCTTGGATTTGATCGATACTGATAATTAGACGATATTTTGCCGAGTGTGTTTATTGTGTTTGTTACCTGTGTCAGGTTTACGACTGCAATGGACAGCCAACTCCTAAAGTTTTTGATGTTCTTCTGCATATTATGTTTGGTGGTCAGTTTACAGCGGTGAGAGAAATGATCTTTTTCCAGGAAGTTTAAATTGATTTGTACCTTTTATAATTTAACGTCCTTAGACGTTTTTTTGTTTTTTTTGAAACATCCTTTTAGAACGTTTTTCTAACCTAAATAAATGTATGCATTTTCTTTTGTCAAAATTCTTTGATGTAATCAATAAATTAAATTAGAATAAGATGACAATGTTGGGGGGGTTACAATCAAATGAAATCGCCATCAACAGAATTCATCTTTGCAGTGCAGAGGAAACAGAAGCTGATCTAAAGTGGCATTTACACACACTGTTTAATGCAGCTCAGACGGACATGAATGCATTTAACCTGCAGATACGCATTTATACATATGTTTTAAACATAAAATATTGAAATATTTTTAATGAGTGGGTCATTGAGTTTCAACCGACTCATTTAAACAGCTGATTCTTTCAGGAACAAATCATTTGACTCTCTAAATGAGTGACTCATTGAATCATTCATTCAACAGTTTCGTTCAACAAGTTGATTCATTTTTTTCCCCCTTATCATTAACTCTTTCCCCGCCAAACACGGAATTTTCCGTGTTTAATGAAAAAACGCATCCCCGCCAAACACGGAATTTTCCGGGTATCCGTGTTTTAGGTGGTATACGGTAAGGAAGACCCGCGCGCATGTTCTGAATGAGTGCGCAACTCTTTGATCAGAGAAACAGATTGCAATCGTCTCAAACAGTGGAGTAGTGAGAATGTATCAGACAGACAATGCAGAGGTATATGGCTGAAGTACTGGAGGTTAATGGACTCGGAGTCCGATCACTCTTTATTTGATAATTCTGAATCTGATCGGGACGAAGTAGTCAGTGAGAGAGATGCACATGTTGTCACAGAAAGTTCTAGCCATGGACGTGCCGCAGATAGATCGTATAATATTATGACACTATAATATTTATGTGTGTGTGCATGCATTTATGTGTGGCTGTCTAAATATGAAGGTGTAATTGTCAAATTATTTCTCTCTTTGTGCACATTTACCACATTGTAATATGTATTTGTGTGTGTGTGTGTGTGTGTGTGTGTGTGTCTAGGCCTTTTTATTGTAAATCCAATTATTCATTATTCACAGGTAGAACACAGAGAGGCAGAAGTTTTATTGCTAAAATTACATTTCCCTTACATCCTGGGAAATTTGATATATTTTACATTTATTTATGTTTTTAATTTATTTTGGAAAGTTTTATATATGAAGGAAACAACATCTGAATGTATTCTGCTTTTAAATGCACTTGTTTGATAAAAATACCTTTTTCTCAGTTTTTTGTCCAAAATGTTGTGTTTTTGACAAAACCTACCTCTGTTCAAGAGGCAATAAAAAAAGAACAAATGAAGATAAAATAAAAACGTTTTTTTTTTTTTTGCCTTAAAGCAGAGGCTCAGATCTTTATTTTTATATATATCATCTTCATATATTCATGGAAGAAAATATTCAGCTGGGCATTCAAATTTAGCGAAAATCGTCAAAAACCCTGGCGGTGGCTGGCAACTTTTTTTTTAAACACTGGCGGGGAAAGAGTTAATATTGGGTTCATTTTAAATGCGTTTTAATGGACTAAATCATGCAGTGAAAGTGTGCACTCTAACTGCTCACACACACACACTAGTCTAACCTACTAGACTTCATCACACACTGCATGCGTGCACTCTCTGGGTGTGTTTTTGTAAAGTGACTCTGGGTGTGTTTTTGTAAAGTATCAGACTCGCACACCACTGCTGTCAAAAAACTATTGTCATAGAAACATTAGAGGTTTTTTTTTTTTTTCTTTTGAACTCTCTAAATAGATTTTTTATTAATTCAATTTGAGCAGATCTCATGGTCTAGTGGTTGACACATGTGTGCACTTTGAGCCATGTTGCTCATATGGCCAAAATGGTTTGAATCTGGCTAGCATTATTATTCTGTATATTCCCCCATGTCATTTCTTCCATCCCTATCAATTGATTGCTGCAGGTATGACGTCAGAACCTGTCAGACTAATTATGTTATGTTTACCACAGGCTTTATTTGACTCATTCATTCAAAACCCCCATTATAAATCCCCATAGGAGAGTCTCGAAGGAACCAGCGGCGAGTTTGTCTTCCTGGTTCTGACGTCGTGCCTGCACCACTAGATGTGGAAGAAAGACAAACCATAAAACTACAATCATAATAATAACATTTGATGAAATCTGGTTATATTTATATTTTTATATTTTACTACCAAGCTGGTTTGGTCAGCTGTTTAACTTCGACAGCAATATCATGATGTCATTCACAAGCTCTACACTTTCGCATCTGTTATTTGCATGTTTATTAAATGTTCTACCTAATTTGTAAATGTTCTCTGCTACCACTAAGGTCCTGTTTCCAGCCTGATCGAGCATGTTTTTTTTTATTATATTTAATCCCATTGCACAGAATTTTGCAGATTTAAACTTTTTGCTCACTCTCATTGTCCCACAGAAGTATTATTTTACAATGCACTGCTATTGTTATACTCTCTAAAGCTGGCATTCTGTTATTTTTAGGTGTGTGTGTGTGTGTGTGTGTGTGTGTGTGTGTGTGGTGAGCTGTTTTGCTAACACATGCAGTATACTGTATGTTGCAAGCTATCTTGCTGATGCAGAAAACATTTAATTATTTAGCATTTATTCACTAATTTATTTTCGTTTGCATGCAATATTTCTCAGTTTGGTTGATTAATTGAGCCGTGCATAATGTGTGTGTGATTATAGCACGGGCTTGCTTATTTGCACGAGACCCTACATTACTACATTTTTACTGTGCTGGCTTGCAATCCAACAGTAGTAACACACAGTACACATATTAGATCATATTTTATGGGTAAAAATATGTTTAAGGCCCTGTTTCACAGACTGGGCTAGGATTAGGAGTTCAGTTAGGACATTAAAAATGTGCCTTAAAAACATTACTGGTGTACATCTTGAGACAAAACAATGGCTCTGACATATTTTAAGATATTCTTTCAGTTATAACAGCTCAAACATGCATTTTAGTCTGAGACTAGACTTAAGGCTTGTCTGGGAAACCAGAAGTAAATGAAACATTGCAGAAACATTACACTTACGTAACTGAGTGAATCTCCCAAAGCCTGTCAAGAAATTTGATTTTGCATGATGAAAATGAGCTATTTTTGGACCGTTGTGCATTTGTCTGCAGTGAAATACGTCCCAAGTTGACATAGACATCAGGTCGTGATTCATTGTAATTTATTTTCCAATTGTGTGATAAGGTCAGCGGACACGCTGATCATATTGAAGAATACTGATGTTGATAAATATGAGAGACTTTGCATTTTAAAACAAGAGCTAAAGCATTTGTGGTAAAGAGAAGTGTGTGTTTGTTGCTGAGAACCAGTCCTCATTCAGCGCTGTAGAGTGTGTTCACACTAGCACTGTTGGTGTGCACCTGGGTGCACAATTTTTAATACAATTGATACAATTGAATCGTATTGTTTTGAAAGATATTTACAGATATTTGGAAGTGTAACACTGGGGCGCAAGATGGTGCTTTTGGCTCATATGCATCGCTCAGCCTACACGTGCTGAAAGGAAGTTTGATTTCTGATTTTGTATTTCATTTATTTCAACTAAAAATAAAACTGTAGAAATGAAGTGCCGTCAGGGTTAATTTAGTTGTAGGCCAACAGATTGTCATCATTTTTAGGAATCAAGCACTCATTCTGATTATGGTTCTGACTTCTAAATACGGCTAGATTCATACCTACATGTTGTTTGGCTCACGGTTAATATATTACGCACTTAAGATGTGTGTTGCGGGGTGAATGTCTGTCAAATGAAAGGTATCAATCGTGAACCTGTAGAAACTGCTGTTATTAAATAAGTTTTGTTCATATACAGAATATAGTTTTGGTATAATTTAATTTTAAGGTGTACTTGTCACACGTTAATTAATATTTCATGTTTTTATTAATTAATATTACGTTAATTAATATGACTAAATACTTACTGTAAAATATAATATAATTATGCTGTAACAAGGACACTTTAAAATAGTTAACCTCTTAGAGAGAGAGAGAGAGAGAATAATGCCCACATTCCCATGCCATTTATATTTATACACTTAACTGTCACCGTCCCACAGGTGGGACGTTTGCCACTATATTTTTAAAACAATAATATCTTAGTAAATACCTTAAATAATATTGACAAACTATATATCATTTGAAAGCTTACAATCTCTAGTTTCCATATTTGGTGACTGATTTTCAAAATATATTACAGAGGAGCCATAATTTATCAATATAAAACAAGAATATTTTCATACTCATAAGGCGTGTTCAGACCTTTATTTTAAAATAGCAGTAAACATGAAAAATCATGAAAAAATGGTAGATACCTCAGTTTGTTTTCATGCCAAAAGTTCAAAAGATAGAATCCATTCAATTATTTTGGAAAAAAAGGTCTGAAAAGTTTGAAATATCAAGAAAAAAATAATAAATTCACCATTTGTGACGTGTCAGCTAGCTATGACTTACATGCGTGTTCTTAGTATGTGTTTCTTAGAGGTTCAATTCATATCAAAATCTGCCAAACTTCCCATGCTACTTCTGAATAGGATCTCTACTTCAGAAATTGTTTGAAAATTGTGAAAATAATGGTTCATATCACTCAAAACAGGAATGGAAATGCAGGCGCCCTTATATGGGCAGTAATGGAGTCTGATTGTGCCCTAGTGAAAAAGTTTGGTACTGCGCTCAAACAAAATCTTACTGAAAGCTCATTTTTTGAGATATCAACCTAAAATTTGAAACACAACTTGTTCAGATTTTTGGCTTTGATCTTTCTTCCATTTTAGAGTAGCCCAGGTTTTGAAAATATATATTTTATGTAAAATATGAATAATTAATATTTTTACATTGTACATTTCCATAAACTCAAACTTCTATAACTTTTTTTCTGTTTCACTTTCTTAATTTATTTCACTTCTACAAAAATCTGCCAAATGTCTTCTTTAAAACAAGACCAATCATATGTCTATGTTCCAAAGCATTCTTGAATTACAACCATTTAAGTTCGAAATGTGCATTTTCATGTCTATTCAAAAAAAGGGGGGGTGACAGTTAACAGGTTAACAAACTCATATGCATTGACCACTAGCTGTAACAGTGTGGAAATGTGTAAAAGAAAAGTGAATAGCTGTACAATCTGCCATTCATGCGCTGTGAGCGCTCTAACAGATGCGCTGTCTATTGAAAATGAGAAAACCGCTGCGGGACGGAGGGATGTCAGACATAACTGATGACTCGTCTTCCTTCTGATGGATTCTGGATGAGACTGGAATGAGAAAGCTTCAAACAGCTTATCTTTAAATCAGAAATACTCCCCTGTTGTTGAAGGAGCCAAACTGGCGTTATCTCCCGGATCAAAGCATTCCCACTTTCCTCGTCCCTAGACTGTTCTTTTTTTCTTTTTTTTTTCTCAAGTCTTTGTCCGTCTTCAAAAGGGTTTATTTCTGGAAACATGGTCACTGAAGTGCCAAACCCACCTGGAGGTCACATTTATATTTAAATCCCATTAACAGTATTAAAGGGTTTCTCAATTGTGCCATTGTCAAGACTCAAATATTATTCTCCCAAAATAGCAACAAAAGTTGGTTTTCTCCCTGCAGAGACAGAGGCATTCCCTCTCTATTCCATGGAGACGTCGGCCGTCCCAAAGAGTAAGACCCTCCACACGCCCCTCTGTCTTTCTGTGTACCTCTGCTGTTCCTCTGCTCTTTACTGCTGCTCTGAGCCAACCTTTCTTGTGGATCTTACTGGTAGCAAGGTTAAATGGAGGTGTTCTTATTTTGTAAATGAATGAGTCTTTACTCATCCTCATGATGTTCCAGTGTTGTTGAAGTTAAAGGGGTAGTGCATCATTTGCTCACCCTCATGTTGGTCCAAACCTGTGTGACTTACTTTCTTCTGTGGGACATTTAAAGAGCATATTTTGTAGCATTTTGGTTACCAAACAGTTCATTTTCTTTTCTTTTTTTTTCAAACACAAATTCCCATTGACTTCCATTTATATTGTTTTAAACATATGGTGTAAGTCAATGATCGCTGAAACTGTGGTTACCAACATTTTTTTTTTTTTTAAATATGCTCTAGAAGAAAGTAAGTCACACAGGTTTGGAACGGCGTGAGGTGTAGTAAATTATGACAGAATTTACATTTTTGTGATATACATTATTACTTTAACTAAAAATATGTATTTATTATAATAATATATGTATTATATATACAAATTATTTAAATTATGCTGAAATAAATTTCAAAAATTAGATTGAAAGATAAATGAATTATAAAATGTTGACTTGGCAACTAACTTAAATAAGTTAAGATATTAAAATAACTAAAATGTGAATACAAATAAATATAAGCAATTAGAAATAATACTTTAAGACTTAAAATATAAGAACTATCAACTAATTCAAAATTAGAGCCAGACCGATATATCGGCCGATATTAGGCATTTTCCAAACTCGGTATCGGTATAAGGGCAGTTATAATGGCCGATAAATGAATGTTTAAAAAAAATAAAATAAAAACGGATGAAACATGCTTCAATCATCTCTCCTTGGCCTGTTATATTGAAAATGTATGTTTTACAATTTGCAGTATGACGTTATCTATTGCTAAATTATGGCTCATCATAGACTAGCTAACCACAAAGCTAGCTAATGTCACTATCATCAGTGGAAGACCGCTAACGTTAATATTAATGAGCTTGGAAACCACAATGAACTTTTTAGTAAATTGTTCACTGCCTAAATTACTGTATTTACTTATTTATTTATTTGATTACTGTATTTATAACTAGCATATCTCTAGTTACAGTCCCTGCATTGTAAAATGTAAGTTAGACTTGCGAGGAGTGAACATCTAGACATAGAGGAAAAAGTATCAAACGTATCTTGTGCAGAAAAGTTAGCTTTTCTTTTACACTTGTGTGAAATCCAACAATATTTAACAAAAAAAAAATATCGGCCGATATATCGGAATATCGGATTTTAAAAGCCCAAAATATCTGTATCGGTCTTCAAAATCCTTTATCGGTCGGGCTCTATTCAAAATATAAATAATACTAAAATAGCACTGACGTTCCATGCTAGTACGACTTTTTATTCTATGTAAGGTATTTTTCAGAATGTTCATGCTATTATTTTACATATAATTAACGCAGATGTACGACAAAAAGGACCAATTAAAAAAAAGTTCCTGATGTGATTCGTTGGAGGTATTCCAAGTCTTAAGTAATGTAGGCCGAATAGTTTTACATGAGAAAGAGACCAAAGTTTGAAGTCAAAATTTCAATATGCTTTCATGTATGGAGGAGAGCAGCATTAAAATTCTTCAAACTATCTCCAATTTTTTGTTCCGCTCGAAAAAGTCAGTCATATAAGTTTGGAATAACTTGAGGATGAGTAGATCAGGACACAACTTTAATGTATTTTGTATCTATTTCTTTAAGTTTGTAACTGTCTCTAGACGTTTGGGAACCTTGTCTTCTCGCAGACCTCTCTGGGGCCAGCTTTTCTTGGCAGTGGTGGCAGGATTCAAGCTCTCTCTCCCTTTTTCAGTCTACTGCTCTCTTGTTGACCTCACTACTTTTGATAAGCTACTGCTCGGCAGCTTTGCTGTCATTGTTTTATTTTACTAACTCCTTTTTTTTCCAATTCTGCCAGTGTTTAATATCAGTCGCACAGGCAAATAAAAGAATTTGTGCGTCATTTGTAAATGCCTCATCACGTCCTCCTCCTCGGTTGTCTTTGTATTACATAGCTTCACTGCTGTACTGAAGTTATGAGCTGCTTCCACACATCAGTGGATTCATAAACTGCTAAGGACTGAGATCTTAATCTCTGACTCGGATACGGCCTGTTTTTGAAGTTATTGAATTCTTTTCACGATCGAATGATGTATCATATTGAAATGACCATCAAACTATGCTGATGTGTAATCAGTGTTTTTCAGTTACGGCAGCATTCTGTCAATCACTGAAGGGTGTGGACGTCATGATCAATGAATGCCGATTCCAATGAGATCCGAGAGAAGGGACGCTTACTTTGCTGACTTATAGAAACGTCCTACTTGACAAAACATTGATATAATCAATTACAAAACAGAACTACTTTTACCCTTGTGACTTTTCTTCTAGTCAGACGCTTAAGAAGTTTGACTAGTGATTGATGATGGTGAATATATGAAGTGACGTGTTGTCCCCTTGATCTCCTGCATGTTTTGAGTTTACCTGAATGTCTTGGTGTTTACTTTCTTGAGTATTTGGACTATAGATTGTCTTCCATGTGTAACCGGGGGTGAGTTACATACCCTCAGTTCACTTGTTACTCTATTGGTCAGGGTTGGTGTAACCAGATATTTCTCTGTCCAACATTGAGTCACTTCTTATTTGCCTAGTCTAGTGCATGATCTTTATAACCTTGGGATGATAGATGGTGTTTTTCTCAGTCGGAATTGTCGCTGTTTGCCGCTTCATCTGTTCTGCTGGGAAATCATTAATGCAAAGTTTTAACATAAATTGCAGCTGCTTTTTTTCCAAATTGCGCTATGGTTGGTGTCGTCATGTGGTTGTCTCATTGTGTTTTTTTTCTCTTACAGATTGAGAAGATCATGACTTTGATTGGTGCCGGCATTGACTTCTCCAAAGACCAGGATTGCTCCGCCACAGGTATGTGATGGCGTTACCCTTTCAACTGTGCTTTATTATTCAGATGAAAGATGCAAAGAGTTTCTGACACAATGGACAATGCATTGTATTTGTAGTTTATTGTATTTAATTGTTTTTGCAATCACTGCTCATTGTAGCCAAAGTTAGCTGGTGGTTTGGTCTCCTGATGTTAACTGAGCATCAAGTATGTTTGAACGAGGATCTGTCTCCCCTATGAAATGAGACCTGACTGAGCAGACCAGCAATGAAACACAATAACCTCTTGATGGGCAAGAGGAGGACGAAGGCCAAGTCCAGAAGAGTTACATTAGTGAATAAGGGATATGGGGTTGGCTGGCCCTTTAAGTGGAGAATGAGAAATCCCAGTGTGCCGTTGAAGGACGAGGGGACACTTGAGAGTTAAATCAATGGACGCTGAGATGCTTGACGATTCAGCCTTGGTGTGATGCATGACCTTGTTCTGTATGGAGGCAGTTTATTGACCTTCCTCTGGAATTAACCAAACTACAGCAATCGAGACCAGAGAGACCGTCACGCTTGCTGTATCACTCGGTCCTGTAAGCACGGTTTGGAAACTCCTGCTTAAGTTCTTAAGTTTAAGCCTTTAATAAATCACCATTCTCTCATAAGTTTATCTTAAAGCCTGTAGACACTGTTTCAAGTGGTTTGTGTCTCTGCAAGGGGCCTTTGTATTCCAACTGGGTTCATTGGCCCATATAAGTGCTAGAGGACCAGTCTTTCCACTGTCCTTTTATCACATGGCACTGGCACTGACCTCATTTCCTGTTTCTTGCGGGCATCCTACTTGGATATGATTCCTGGTTTTTGATTTTATTAGTGGTGCTTATTAAAGCCAACATTACTTTTTTGCGCGTTCTTGACGACGTGAATTTGAGCAAACCCGTAACCAAATTAAGACTTTAAAGTGTTATTGAGTTGTGCTACTAACTTTTTACGAAATCAGACTTCAGATTTTTGGATAGTGAGTGGGCACTTTTGACTAGGCTAGAAAGCCACCACCTAGATACCTCCCAGAACAGTCTTGTTTCACTTGTACCATTTTTAGATGGTAACAACATTTTTTTTATATAAACTAAAGTAAACTTCTTTGACTTCACTTCACATCAAGAATACCATATTTAATTTATACACTCCTGCGACATAATTTGTCGCATGTTTTTTTCATTATGTGTATGGCTATGTGTATAAAGGTGCTAAAATATTAACATGCATGAGTGTCAGGGGAATTGGAAGAAGAACTGCCCTGCAGCTTGGCAATAATCTCAGATCTACACCCTCTAGCCTAGAAGCTCTGCATATGCCTGTGTGTTTGTGCTTTGCTTTCTGTGTAAGCACTGTTTATCATTACACCTCGTTTCTTTCTTTGTCTTTTGAATCATTCCTCTAATATTGTCACCATTGTCACTACACTGGCAAAAGATGAACAGACTTGGTCAGGTCAATGGATGGGACAAAGGTTTGATGAGTCCTTAGACAATGGAGAGCAGGCCCGCAGTTTCTTCGAGGGGAAGAGAGAGGGAGGCAGGGAGAGGGAGGAGGCAGGGAAAGGGAGGGGATAGCAGGAGTGAGGGAGAGGAAGGAGGAGACGGTGCAGAGCAGAATTGACAGTGTCCGGTTGAACAAGGAGACCGCACCTTCTGTGCCGAAGGGATTACTGCTGCATTTCTTACAGCATCCAGACTCGTCTGCACCGCTCGCCTTGCGAAGTGTGTCAAGTTTGAGCGTCGTTCTGTGGAGCAGGGTTGACAAACATCCCACTGACCTTGCATTTCTAACTGAGCAGCTGCCGGGATGCCTCAAGGAACTAGAGGGATATCTAGACGTCTGCAACATACTCGGAGGATTGACTGTTGATGTGGGAAGTGCACTCACTTTCTCTGTTTGGACTTCTATGATTCTGGGAAGACTTTGTTGTGTTGGAAAAGCGAGTCTTGTATTTTTGCGGTTGGGAGTCTCTGATGAAGTTTGATAACTGAATCCCTTTTGCTTTTGATTCCTCTTTGATTAGACCGACTTCAAGACTAGGTTTATTAGTGAGGCATGTGTTTGGTGCCCTCTTTTCCGTCTGCGACTAAATTTAATCATAGGCAGGCATATTTTTTGTAGAATAAAGATGATATCAAGAGTTGTGATAGCTTTTTTTCTCTTTGCCTACCAAACACCAGTGCTTGATCTCATGTACCTTTGATCCTGAGTCACTTTGTACAATGCAAGTCCTGCCTGACTTTTAAGTACCACTATCATAGAGATTGGATTAGAAGTTAATTTGCATGCGGATGAAGAGCGGAGTATGCTCAAGTTAAGAGTTTCCAGGCTCATAGCAATTTTTAGTCACTCTTAGGTGACACTCTTAGGTAGACGTTTTGAGTTATTGGTAAGAGTTACTCTGCATGCGATTGGTAGATATTGTTTGGGCATAATTAGAGTTGCACGGACAACACGTCTGCTTGTGTTAGTTAAAGGTGGGAAGTTTATTTGTGCACCTGCCTCCACGTGGACACCCCAGGAGAAAGATGTTTTTCTTGATGCCCTGCTGTGCTCTTCCTCATTAAACAGCTCAGTCAATTAGGGATTGCAAAGATAGATCTGCAAGCTCGCATTTTCAGGAACTAGCTTTGCCTGGGTTCTAATGAAATTGGATTTATTACTGTTGTTTCTAGGGATGAACATCGTCTTCTCTCACCGATTGGATTGTGAAATCAAACCTTTGATTCATAGGGTGATTTTGGACTCAAATGGAAACTTCGATAATTGCTGGTCTTGGCCCCCAATTGTTTTCCGTGTGCATATTTCATAGCAACTTGTTACAACTTCTTAAATATAAATTGGAAGGTAATGTGGAGTCTAAATCTGTGATCAGCCTCAGCGTTGGGCTCATTTTCATCCCAAATTTGGAAACACGAACTTCATTCTTAGCAAGCGTGGTCCGCCCCTGCTGTGGGAGCGACCACACCTCTCGGCCGGGATCCTGTCGCCTCTGCCTTCTTGGTGTTTGTGCTCTCGGCACTGCTGGCCGAGGATGATGTGGCAGTGCCACGTCTCTTCCTCAGAGTGCCGATGCTACCGCCTCAACGGTTTCTCGCTCCTCAAGCGCCTTCCTCTGTCCGCAGGTGGATCCGGGAGGCTACTAGAGCAGCCGGTCGGTGATTGGTTGGAGCATATAGGCCTTCCACAGTATGAGAGCAAGCTTCTGCTCAACGGCTTTGATGACCTGCGGTTCATGGTGAGTAATACATGCCTTGTTTGTATTTTTAATTGCGTCTCACTTTTATTGCTACTGTGCCTTTAAGACTTCTGTATGTGAATGTACTCTGTTATGATTGTCTAAACTGTTTACATGTGAAAACAACTCAAAATGTTACTTTGCCATTTGGATTTGCCTTTGGTGTCTTGTCTTTTTTTACTGATCATATTGCCATTTAGACGTTAAATCTGTTTTTTTTTATTTTATTTTTATTTATTTTTACTTTAAATCTTCACATCTTTGCAAAATGCTTGTCATCAAAGAGCTTATATTTTTGTATGGCAGTTTTGATAGTCTGGTGGTTTTGGATATAGGCTAGTAACTCTGATGTTGCTGAGTAATCACCTTCACACACACCGGTCAAATGAACGGTGGGCATTCTTTGGTTTAACATGATTTGCTATAGCAAAAATAAGCACTTATTCAAGGCGGGTGCCCCGGTCTTTATCCAGGGCCGGAATGATCAATCATTAGCAACCTAATTAGGATATTGTTGCGAGATTAGACGCTAAGTGGAATTTCTCTGTAGGCAGGGCTCAGTTACGGCCAATAACTGCAGACTGTAGACAATAAAGGTTTATAAAACACTAGCCTCTGGAAAATAGGGTTTGACAAGCCCAATTAATAAAGTACTTTTTAGTGGTGTTTGCAAAGGCTTAAATGATCATCACCAAGAAGTATACCTCAAATCATGCATTTTTTTTTTTTTTTTAAACTGAGGAGAGCTATTACTTTTCTAAATCTGGGTGCACAAACACTGCACGTTTTTAAAAGGTCCTTTACGGTTGTTGCTTGTCAGTAAGGGTTGCCAACTGTCCCGAATTAGCCGGGACATCCCGATTATTGAGTGCTACGCTGATCTGACTAATATATCAACAGCAACACGACACTTGAGAATGACCACAACACATCCAGTCACGCACATCCGACCAAATAAACTATAAATTGAGAATGAATTATCTAATCTATCTAGATATAAATTATTTATATAAATCCTGCATACTGATGCCCGTAAATGAGTTCAAATCTTCTGGAATCTAGAGCTGCGAGACAGAACGTGTGCGCCAGCGCCAAACCGTGTAGTGTGCCCACTGCAGAGAGCGAGAGACCTTGCCTGCGAGATAACAGCTTGTATTGATGGCGCACTGCTATTGTACTTGGTAGTTGTAGTCTATTGTGTGATTAAAACTCGTGTGCCGGCTGTATTGAGTCGTTTTGTCCAACTCCATTTCCCACAATTCCTAAGTCAGTGGTTCTCAAAGTGGGGTCCCCTGGTGGTCCGTGAGCTAAAGCCAGGGGGTCCGCGAAATAATTTATAACAACCTAACGTTTTTTCCGTGCTATAAGTCATGTTTTATTTATCATCTGAAAACATGCTATTTATTCCTAAGTAACTTATATAATGCATTTAACATCAAAGTAGACACTTAAAGTTTTCTATAGATAGATAATCTTTGTCTGTGCGTCAAGTAGACTATTCGCTGCTGTTGATTTTGCAGGACGTGCGCCAGAAAGGAGACAGATCGACGGCATGAATCCGCATCCGGTTGTTTTCTGTATTTTTAAAAAAGGCATGACATTTTGTAGTCATTTATAATGTAGCCTATACACAATTAAAAAATGGACACTTTACCGTTTCGGATGATGCACTCTTGTCTTATCTATGACCATAAATAAGAGTATTCCTGTTTCCACTGCTGAGGAAAAATTCCCCACGTAATCGCGCGCCCGTCTCGCGTGCGCGCACAATAGTTGGGTTCTAGCACTGCAAGATTTGACATTAGAAGTCTGATCATTATCAAAATAAAAGTGCATAGGGACAGGGCCGTACCCATTGAGTTGCAGGGATGCACATCGCGATGATAACTGACCTTCTCGTCTGAGCTGCTTCAGCAGACTAACAACGACAGCTCAATGTCAAAATGTTTGAGTCGGAGTGAACTCAAATGTTCTCTGCACGACTCGAATCCCCGCACGACGTTTCTGTC
>NW_024121116.1:748973-880890 GCF_016745375.1 Pimephales promelas
CGGCACTTGTTTCTGGGCGTGTGTCAGTCTCTCTCACTTTTTTCGCGTGTTTCTTTGGCACAAGCAGCTCCTGTTGCTGAGTTGACCCAGTATTTGAGGAATCAGAGAGCGCGTTCACTTACAACCCGCAAAGACACGTGACATGTCTAAGCAGCATCTATAGTTTGCTTATTCTTTCTCAAGAAATCATGCATGTGCATTGTTTTTCTCTGATTCGATCATAAATTAGCGCATTACATACTGTTTCACGATGATACCGGCTTAAGCACCATCATTACAACTAGGGCTGCACGATTATGACAAAAATCATAATTGTCGATTATTGCCTTGAAATTATTAATTACAATTATCACAATTTACATTGAATGATGTTTTGAACAGCTTTATGCCATTGTTCGAAGTGACTGCATGCAAATTGTTATATCAAAATAAAACGGCTGAAAACTCCTGAAAAACTTTCAATGCTTTTCTATGGTTTAAAGTAACACCAAGTAAGTTTTCCTCTTCGGTCGCCCTACTGGTTGAAAACGAAATTGTCCATTGCCACTGTCGTAAATAATTTAGCCTACCGTCGCACGCACACTCGCTGTTTATCCAGCACCGGCTTTAGAATGAACGATGTCAACAGACAAGGTAGAGTATGTTACATGATTTCATGAAAGGATGATGTATTGCGACATCAAGTCAAGTCAAGTCACATTTATTTATATAGCGCTTTTCACAATACAGATTGTATCAAAGCAGCTTCACAGTGATAACATGAAAGTAGCACAACACAGATCAACAACATTGCTAACCACTAAATGACCCCAACTGAGCAAGCTCAAAGCAAGCCAAAAGCAAGGCGACAGTGGCAATCAGAAACGAAGAAAAACGAAATAATGACTATTGTAGTGCTTGATGTAAAGCAGTCGAATTTTGTAGTTCTTTTTGAGGTCGGGTTCCTACCCGAACCCCGAAGTTACATAGTGCCAGTAAAAGTAGTACAGACCCCGTCAGGCGACGGCAGGAGTGCCTTTCACCCTGTTACGACTTGATGAACCACTGATAAGATTTTGGAAACATTATTTTAAGTAAACAATGTTAGATAGTGTTGCTTTAATGCTAATTATGTTACACTAACTAAAACAATGGGGAAAAAACCCTTAATATAAGCTGTAAAAAAACACATTTTAAGCACGCAGAATAATGTAAGTGGACTTTTTATAATTGTGCCTTTGAACGATTAAATAATTGTGGCATCCATAATTGTAATCGCAATTACAAATTCGATTAATTGTGCAGCCCTAATTACAACACGGCATTGATTACGGCTTTTGTTCACATCGCGTGTTCCGGGACTGAACACGGCAATGTTACTCTGTCCCCAACCTGGCGGCACCAATCCCGGGTTGTGTTTGCGTTCACACAGAAGGTGTTTGTTCTGGCAATTTCCCGGGATTAACGCGCTGTGTAAAATGTTGCTTGGTCAAGGCGGAGTTACGTGACTACACACGCGGTAATTATGTTTTAAGGGGAAAGTACAATAACACACAGTGGGCGGAAATGTTGATAGGATTCAAAAACCGAAATAACCGACATGGCAAAATCACGTCGGTTATAGGCTCTGAATTTCGGTTTCGATTATTTTTCGATAATATCGTCCAGCCCTAATTCAGAAGTTTCCGTGCAATCTTTTAAAAAAGTATACTTTTATTTAGCAACGGCATTTTACATTTACAATCAATGTTACAAAGGTCAAAAACAATCTTTTTTTTTTTTTTTTTTACTTTAATTAATTAAACTTTTTTTTTTTTATCAGTTTCCACAGAAATATCAAGTAGTACACCTGTCTTCAACAGTAATGTTTCTCGGGCATCAAATCATCATATAAGAATGATTTCTGCCATCACAGGATTAAATTACATTTTAAAATGTATTCTAATAGGGAACAATTTTTTCAAGATTTTGTAATATATATATATATATATATATATATATATTGATCAAATAAATGCAGTAGTGGTAAACAATAGACTAAAAAAATCCCCAAACGTTTAAACGCTGCACAGCTGAAGTCCACAATAACACAGATACTCTCTGCTGTGTTCAGATTCAGTGCCTGAATGCATTTGTGCTGATTGATGTATGCAGGATTAATAAATCTTAGCTGGACCGTACAGCTGTACTCTTACATACTTAACTCTGAATGTCACTGTGGAGACGAGTAAGAAATGAATTCAGCTTGGATTTGTTTATAAGCTGGTCTGTACCTCCTCATACTGTGGCCTAGACACTTTGAGCTTCTGGTTTCATCTCCATACATTGAAACTGCAGAAAGGTCATGTTTAACACTGAGCTGATTGGAAAGAGGCAAGCGTTTTCACATGGCTATTTTAACAGCTCAGCGGGTTTAGCATCCTTAGCTGTCGTCGATGTGTTTAATATCTGCAGAATGCTTTGAACATCACTGTAAAGCTCTTTCTCGTCTTGTGCTATTCGGAGATGAAGACTTCATCTTCCTCTGCTCGCACTCTGTTTTTCATGGCCGAGTGTAGGATTGACGATCCGTTCTGTCGAATATAATACTGGTGAAAAAAGCTTGGGCTCTATATGCTTAAAGCGGGAAAGTTTTTCCGCTAACAGACGACACCATTGTCAGAACGATCCCCATTCACACGGATCCGTGAAACGACTAAACTACTGTATTCTGCTACCAGGCCATTAGATGGCGATGAAACGCTGAAGACTGAACACACAATACACATTTGCATGATGTCATCGTCTTTAGAGATTCACGTTTTTGCTGTTTACTTGAAGACTGTTTTCAAAAATGTGCACTTTGAAACCCGTTTTCAAAAGTTTGTGTTTCCAGGCACCCAGAACGCTGTTTTCACGCAAACAAACGATCAAAACACATAAAAAAGTTTTGGTAACACTTTATAATAACTGCACGCTATTAATCATTAGTTAAGCATGAGTAAACAGTTAATTCATCATTTATAAAACATTAATAGACATTAATAAGCAGTTTATAAATATAGCTATAAATTTTTTTTTTTTTTGATTTATACGCGTATCTATAATGCGTTTAATAATTGTATTTTCATACTTTGTTAATGATCAATTAATAATTTCTAAATGAAGTATAGCATTATTTACAAACCAGTTGTTTAAGAGTTGTCAGTCATTCATAAAATCACTTAGAAAGTGTAAGTAAATGTAGTAAATACAGGTAGTTATAAAGCATTTAGTAGTGGTCAGTTAACTATTTTTGTGAGCTAATCTAAAGTGAGGACTATTCATGCTTTGTAAAGCATTTATAAAGGCGATTTAAAGACTCGTCAATCTTCTAAATAGTAAAATGTAACAAACACAACGCAGTGATACAGAACATAGAAATATTTAACAGCCTTTAAAAATGCTTTACAAGGCATGACTAGTCCTCACTTTAGATGAGCTCACGAACATAGTCAACTGACCACTACTAAATGCTTTATAACTACCCAAATTAACCCTTAATTACAGCATTAATACATGTTAAAAAAGCATTTATTAACACACTAAGTAACCATCACTATATGTCTGAATGATAAGCTGTATTAATGTACATTTAATTAGTTTATTAATCATTTACTTGCACGCTCTAAGTAATCTTACGAACCATTGACAACTCTCAAATAACTGGTTCATAAAAAATGCAATTCTTCATTTAGAAACGATAAATTAATCATTAATAAAGGATGAAAATACAATTATTTAACAAATTATAGATATGCTTTTAAATCAAGAAGAAAGCATTTATAGCTGTATTTATAAACTGCTTATTAATGTCTATTAATGCTTTATGAATGATGAATTAATGTTTACTCATACTTAACTAATTATTATTAGCGTGTAGTTATTATAAAGTGTTAAAGTTTTACGTTTTTAGTTGAAAATGGTGTCATGTAAACAGCCCCATTGACATCAGTCTGGAGAATTGTATGGACATCAAAATAAGGTTTTATCAGTTGGCCGTTTATGTTATTTAAGTACTTGCAGTGTGTCTAGTTGACGCGAGCGCTACAACTAGAAGCTGTCTACCCTGGACGCTGTTTTTACTGGGTTTATCAAACTAATGCAGTCTTGGTGAGCAGAAGACACCATACAAACCATAAAAAAATCTTACCAAACCCAATCTTTTGAATGGTAGCTTTAGGGCCCTTTCACCTACCTTGTTTGGTTCAAACTTTTCAGTTCAAAATTACAGGTGTGAAACCTCTCCCGGACCACGGTCCAGACCAAACAGACGAAAAGAGGTAGTCTTTGTCCGGATCCAACTGAACAAAAGTTTGGTTTATTTCTAGTGTGAATGCTTTTTCTGTATGAAAAAGCATTTGTTGGTATCAGAGCCGGCCAACTTTTTCGTGTGGAGCTATGTCTACCGAGGTGGATAATACATCATACACAGTATCATAGAATTATGTCCAATTGCCATAAAGCAGTTTATGTTTCTTGCTCGTTCTCGCTTCTCACGAGACTTCGTAATTGCAAGTTTCCAGGACATTAGTCCCCAAGGTTGTTTTTCCGCCTGGGGACGCTGGAGCGAGCGGGGAAAGTCACCATTCTCACCAGAACAGGCTATTAAACCATTCAAATGATTTCTGAACAGTTTTTTTTTTAAGTTGAAATAGTTGCCAAGTGCCCCTTTAACAAGTGTGGTTTCATGCATATTAAAGAACTTCTGGATGTCAGAGCTTGAGTAACACACGTGCGATACTAGATAGAGGCCAATTGATTGCTCTTCCTTTCCCAACTAATTCCAACTACAGTGCAGGAGTACGATTCAAAGGTCTCTCTTTCCATCTTTCCAGAAGTGCATTACCACCCACAACCATCTCCATTCCTTCTTCCCATCCCGTTCTCGTCTCTGCACTCCACTTCTCCATAATTCACCCCAAAGAAGACCGCCGCCTTTGATCTCGCCCGAGATATTTGATCAATAATTAAAATGAGCTTGTCTGCCTTGTATTTAGGTCTTGCATTAAGAAACTGTCTCCAATTTGACTTTAATATGGTGCTATTTTTACTTGTGCTTGAGTATTAAAAGGCATGTAAAAGTTAAGGAAAATCTGTGGACACTAAGTGGATTTGGTGAGGTGCACTATGCGACATGTAATTTAATGACGTCCCAAGTGATGGGTAGAAGCACGATATCCAGTTAGGCAGGTTATTAATTAAGTGTGTTTATTACATCCATTAGTTTCCTCTGAGCGATCTGAAGCGCCTTGTGTGTCAAACCTGTGAGAATGGTGTGATTTGTTCAGTGTTATTGGAAAGAAGTTTAAATAAATGAGGTGTCTGTCTGCTCAATATTTTGAGAATATACAGTTTGAACAACATCAGTATTTTCACATAATAGCAAACCTAGCTGGTTTAGTTTTAAGAGCTAGAGAAAGTGGGAAAATAGGCAAAAGCCTGAACTATGGTCTGTTCAGGGCCGGAGGATGTTAGCAGTCTCCTTGCCACTGTCCCCATGTGCAACCAGCTTACTAAGTCATCAAGGCACTAACACAGAGAGAGGTGAGAAGAAGTGGAATTAGCTTCACGTTTGGGTCAGTGAACGCGTTTCAGAATGACCGGCCACAGAAAAGACTGGTATCACGATCAGATATCAACACCCATACCAGCTGTGTGTTATTTGATGTTATAAATACAAATAAATGCGGTTCTTCCAAACTTCACAGTTTCCACAAAAATATGAAGCAGCCCAACTGTAACATTGACAATAAGAAATGTTGGTTACACTCTAATTTAAGGTGTAGTTTTGTTGTATTTACTCCCAATAAGTACTGTTCTCACTTTTGTTGCCAGTTATTTTGACATTAATGGCTGTATGTCGAGTTATTTTCAGATGACAGTACATATAAAATGCTATACAAGCAGCACATTGACTACTCTAAAAATGATCAACGTTTCATTTCTATAGTATTGTCACTTGAGAAGATGTACTTTTTTGAGATACTGTGCATTTATATATATATATATATATATATATATATATATATATATATATATACACATTTATACATTTAGGGGTGTGGTTCTGGTCAAGACAAAGACAATCTCCTGAACTTTAAACTGAATGTCAGAATGAGAAAGAAAGATGATTTACCGTATTTTCCGCACTATAAGGCGCACTTAGGGATAGGTCACTTTGAAATTAATTGTTTGTATGTTTTAGCTTACCTCAAGGGCATACAAGGTGTCTTTGAGTCCACAGTATTTTCAATTTTGACATTTTTCAGTCAAACCGTTGTTGTCTATCAGTCATACACTGGAGGCTAAGGGGGTCCACCAAAAAGCATGTACAGAGAAGTCAAAATTAAACATGATTTAATGACTGTAAATGTAAGTACACATTAATGGCCTAAGACACGAAACGAGCGGTTTTTGTGAGAAAACGAACAGTATTTATATCGTTTTTACCTCGTGTAATCTCAGTGATGTCCAAGTGATCTGAATCAGTTGTGCAATGTCCAAATGAACCGAACTGAATCAGTTCAATGTTACGGCGGAAGTGATCGCTTGCGTGTGACGTCACTCAATATTTACACGGATTTTTCGGAAGTTTTACCTTTTACTAAACATATGTAGATATACCGAAATCGTCTTCCATTGCGGTTTCCCGTATATCTAAATATGTTTAGTGAAAGATAAAACTTCCGAAATCTCTGTATAAACAGAGTAACGTCGGCGTGCAAGCGATCACTTCCGGCGCATGCGCAGACCGAAGCGCCCCTGCCGTCAGATCATTTTGTCATGGCTATGATTACAAGAGGTAAAACGATATAAATACTAGTATGGTGTTCACATTAAAATATAAAATAATGTATATATAAAATAATGTGTAGTTTTAACATTGTTAATTGTGGTAGTCCATTGATTTACATCTATCCATTATATACAATTTAATGGCACTTTACTTTTCCAACAACCACCAAACTATCAGAATCAGTAAATTATGTTGTTAATACTTGAATGTTTGTGCGTTTATGATGGACAGAAGTGCAGGTGCTCTGAACTAGCAAGCGTCTTAATTGGTGCTTCTGAAAAAGGCATCTCTTGATGTCATTGACGTGATTGCTAGTATGCAAAATGATTACAAATTCTTCTGTAGTCGTAAAGCATCTGCATTGTTCCTCAAAGTTAATTCAAGTTCTTCTGCATTAGAGAGATTTCCTCAGAGGTTTTCCAGGCTCCAAAGCGCCCAGATTTCTTTTGATTTGTCACGCATTGCGTCTGGAATTGAGCTGTTGTTTGGTGGACTTTCCTTATTAGTGGCTGATTCTCTCCTCCGCCATCATGAGGAATCTCCCCACAACTGGAATCAAAGTTTTATTCTCAGATGTCTTTGTGAAATTGGATAGTTCTAAAAAAAGCATTACTTTGCAAAGTTCGCAAAGTCTCTAGAGCTGTGAGTCATCCATGCTGTTATTAGTGCTGTTGGCAAAGGACAACATCACTGTTTGGGATTTAATGCAAAGCATACAATTTTGCCTCGTCCTTCATTGTTTGCGGTACAGACATGAACGATGCCTACAGACATTTTATTGTTTGTTTTTTGTTTTTTTTGTTTGTTGCGTGTGTTTGGAATTTTTGTTTGTTGGTTTGCTTTTTATTTTATGCTTTTTATGCGTTTTGCTCTTTGTTGTTGGAATTTTGTGTATTTTTCTGTTTGGGGTTTTTGATTTTTGATTTTTTTTTTTTTTTTTTTTTTTTGGGTTGTTTTTTCGGAGTATGCTTTTAGTGTTTTATTGATTTTGTATTGTCTTTGTTTTTTGGTGGTGTTTGGTATGGCTATTGCTTAATTTTTATTTTATTTAAAATGTTCCTGTTGTAGTGTGAATGTTTTGTAAGAATGGACTCTCTCAATCTGCACATGGGGTTGAAATGATGAAAAAAGGTTCAGAAAAGTGACATTAGCTAGCTACTTTTTGGAGCCACTTAATACACATCATCCGTTTGTTTCATAATCAGTCGTCGCATAATCTCATTTCTAGAATTTTCCACATCTCTGTGTGTACTCCAGTCTATAATGAGAGAGGAAGAGTTAAGTGGATTAGAGAGAGCGAGATGAAAAGAGGACTGAGACGGATTGATCCACCTTAACCTCTCTGCATTCAGGTGCCGTTTCTTCACTCTAAATGATTTGGGCAGTTTTACTCGAACCTATTCCCCATCTGCCTCCCTCACTCACTTCATCATAGGATGAGCAGATGAGACCTAAAGTGGTTGAGATCGCTCTTGCTGTTTGAGGGAACGATGACAGACAGTGATACGGTTTGTCAGTTCATCAGAGCATTAGATGTCTCATGTTTGATTCAGAGCAGATCTGCTCCTTCATTGCACAGGACGTCTGTGGCGATTACACACTGCACCACTTTCCTTCACCAGACACAAGTGTAGGACTTTACACCAGGTCCCCTCCGTCTGTCCACCGAAGTGTGGTGTGGAGGGACAGAATCACCCCTGATCAGATCATATCTATAATGCAATTATATTTTAATGTGGGCTGGTTAGGACAAAATCTCTGAGCGATTAGGCCTAACAGATGGCGTGATTTATTTATTTTTTTTATTTATCACAGTGTTTGTGAATAGTATACAGTGCTATGCTAATTATCTTAGTTGTCTTTTTTTTTTGTATCATTGGTTTGGTTTGGTTTTGCTTTTTAGTGTTTTATTGATTTAGTTTCGTTTTAAGTTTCTTTGTGGCTTGCTTGTTTGTGTTTTATTGGTCTGGTTTTGTGTATCTTTGGAGTGTATTTTATTGGGTTTGTGTTTAGAGGTTTGCTTTTTTGTTTGCATTTAAATTGTTTGTATTATTTGTTTTGTTTTTTGTTAGCATTTTAATGGTTTTGTTTGTTTAGTTTTGTTTGTTTTATTGGTTTTATGTTGTGTTGGTCTGACGGTTTTTTTGTTTGTTTGTTTTTTTTTTGGCTTTTATAGTGTTTTGATTTTGTGTATGTTTGGAGTTTTTTTCTGGCTTGCTTGTTTGTGTTTTATTGGTTTTGTTTTGTGTATGTTTGGAGTTTTTGTTTTGTTTGTGGTTTACTCTGTTTTATTGTTTTGTGTGTGTGTTTGGAGGTTTGCTTTGTTGTTGTTGTTGTTGTTTTGTATTATTGGTTTAATTTTGAGTTTTGCTTTTTGTTTGAATTTTATTGGTTTTGTTTGCTTGTGGCTTACTTGTTTGTTTTATTGGTTTTATTTTGTTTTGAGTTTTTGATGTGTGATTTTATATTATTGGTTTTGTCTTTTGCGTTTGCCTTGTTTTGAAAATGTTGTGCTTGTTGAGTTTTTGTTTTGTATTTTGCTTTTTGTTGTTTGTTTGATTTGGTATATGTTATGGTTTGATGTCTTTGTTTCACGGACTGTGACTGAAGTGTTGTGTTGCGGTGTTTATATTTCCTAGCATGGACTCTCCCTTAATTGCCACATAACGACAGCCGCTGCTCCAAATGAGTCGTTATTGTCATTATTCTCCACAGCGTACAGCGAAGCACTGGCTGTTGGACACTAAATTTGCCAGACACTAAATAATGTCACTTTATTGTAGATCTCAAAACACTATCATTCCCTTGCTGTAAATTCTTATCATCATGTGTTTGTCCCGTTTAAGATATTTTCAACACAGTTTCAAGGCTATTTAATACAGTGACCCTTCAGGTGCACGAAGGGTAACAGTATATGCAGTGTTGCCTCTTTAAATGCATTAATTGCGAGGCCTGAAAAACGATTTTCCTTTTGTGTGTGTGTTTGTGAGGTCGTGTTGTAAGATCAGCACCTCAGATTGCTCTCTGCGCCGTCTTGCATCGATCGCTCAGATTCTGCTGTGTTAGATCTACTACGTTTAGAGTATATGGCACTGATCAATAAAGAAACATGAAACGCGCACACTCATACAAACAATGTGAGATGTGCGTCTCTGTCCAACCTGATATATATTGTGTCCCTAATCCAAAAAGTGGAGACACACAGTATCGTTGTTGAGGAAAGTAAAGGTGGTTTGTAAGCTGCCGCTCTCAATGGTGCCCCTCAGTACGTTGAATTAAACCTTGTGTTTCTTTAGACAAAAGACACATTGACCGAGTTGAGCACTATTGTCCTTCAGTATTGATATGGAGTTGAGGGGTCTTTTGTTGTAAAACTCATGTGAGAAGCAAATTAAGACTTTTTTAAGTTTATTGTATGTTTTGTGTAAATAAACCTCAAATTACTAGCATAAACCTTGTTAAATGTTGTTCGATTAATGCAATATATTAATTCAATACATTTATCTAATTTGAAGGTTGTTTACTTGTTTTATATGTCACATTTTGCCAAGATTAAAAAACACCAAGAAAGCAAGCCATCTTTTGCAGTATGTCTAATGGTTGTGTTTGTGTAGGGAAATGATGTAATGGAAGAGCAAGATCTGCGAGAAATCGGCATCACGGATCCGGGACATCGCAGGAAGATCGTCAGCGCTGCACGTTCTTTGCCAAAGGTCTGTGTCAATCTAAACTCATCCGTTACATGCTAAGATGGTCTATAATCACTTCTGACTTAAAGCCACAATACCTAAGATTTAGATGCCGCTAGAGGGCGCTACATTCAAAATAACAACAACGGCTTTGCTTGATGACGACGTGGAGAAACGCGGAATGATGGGAACTGTTGTTTTCAACTCCACCGTGGATAAATCAGTCAGACAGGAATCGAAAATTAGTTGTCATGGATGAGGTAAAGTTCGATTTCTATAAATGTTGCGTTTACATGCTTGTTTTTCCTTAAACTGAATAACCGCAAGAGAAGTCAGGTTTAAAAGTAAATGAGTTATCTCAGATGTTACTGTACGAGTCACTGGATGAAGCTATGGTGGAGAGGGTTTGAAGGGGCAGGTCTCTTGCAAGGAGTTGACGTGGCTGGTCCTCCTTTTTGGTAACTTTATAAAAATAAAAAATCATGTACATTTGACACATCTTTTCATGTCTTGTAAGTATTCAACCACAGCTACAGTTTCACAAAATTAACGTTAAGGGGGTCGCACACCGGACGAGAAGCTCAGCGCCGTGCCACATATTTAAAATTCGAACACATTATTATCTATAAATGTACTGCACACACACCGGCGGCACCATTTGGCGTCTGTACGCACCGCCCAGCAACGCCTCAGGACCGTGTTCAAAATCCTGCTGCGCCACAGAGCGCCATTTACATATTTTTGTATAAAATTTTGATTATTTTTGTCTCAAATCGTTGCTAATGGATCCTGACTTCGCCCTATGCTTCAATATGCATTTAGTTTTGCAGTCATTTACAGAAATCAGCTGCTTGAATGACAATTGCTGATGTTATTATTAGATTTTTCAGGTGATTCTCAATTCATTCAGTGAACGGATGATCTGAGGTAAAGTTTTCAGAATGCAGACTCAGCAACGATTGTATTTAATTGTACAGTACAATCATAACATAGAACAGACATTATCTTCATTTACTGTCATTAAACATAACAATATTGCTGGCCATACATTGATGAGACAGTGCGCGTCAGGTGTTTGATAACGTTACTGTGGAGTTGTTCTAAACGTGGCGCGGCGCTTCTCGTCCGGTGTGCGACCCCCTTTACAGCCAACAGTTCACATTCCGAGAATAAATGAGAAGAATAATTGTGCTCCATTCCATAACAAATGCGCGAAACAAGCTGACGTTTGTTGCTTGATAGAGGCTAACGCACAACTACAACTACCGCATTTGTCCAGGACTACACGAAGTACGAGCGGAAACCGAGGCAAGCGGATATGACGCGATTGACTCGCGACTCCCAGCTCACCCCTGCTCACACGCCCCGTTTCCTTGGTTAAAATCTCAATTTTCTCGCGATTTAAACATTGTTTGAAACATTTGGAATATTGTAAGTTATTATCTTAACTAAATATATAACACTGGCCTTGTGATTTTGGGATATTTTAATGCAAAAATCTTAGGTATTGCACCTTTAATCAGTATCGTCTTGTGAGATGTCCATCAGGGTACTGATCTCTGTTGGGAGTCAACTGGTAGTCTATCTGTACTGGTTTTGTGCAGGTGAAAGCGTTGGGCTGTGACGGCAGCACGTCCCTCTCCTCGTGGCTGGACCTCCTGGGTCTTCAGGAGTACCTGCACAACTTCATGTCCAGCGGCTATCGCACGCTAGAGTGTGTGAAGAACCTGTGGGAGCTGGAGATCGTTAATGTGAGCGCAACCTCACACGTTCAGACATTCACAGTAATCAGTAAAGACACTACTGTACTACTACACTAGTTAACATGAAATAACAATGAAAACAATCATAATTAATGCTAATCCCAACATTTACTAATATATTGTTAAAATCAAATGTTGTATCTTATATTATTTAATTGTCCTGAGCTAACATGAACAAACAATGAACAGTTGTATTATTAATAGCAAAGAGGAACAAATGTCGTTAATGTTAGTTAATGCATTAAAGGGTTAGTTCACCCAAAAATGAAAATTAAGTCATTAATTACTCACCCCCATGCTGTACCAACCCCGTAAGACCTTCGTTCGTCTTCGGAACACAAATGAAGATATTTTTTATTAAATTTGAGAGCTGTATAACTACCACATTGGCTCCTAAGGGACTGCCTCTTGACGGCCCAGAAAGTCAATGAAGAAAATGTTTAAATATCCCAAGTGACTACCGTGGCTCAACTATATGTTTATCAAGCGACGCGAATACTTTTTGTGCGAAAAAACAAACAAAAATAACGAGTTTATTCGACTATTTCTTTTCTTCCTTGTAGGCCAGAACGAGACTTCCTTATAGATTTCCACAACGCATGCGCGAGAATTGCGATCTGAAGTAGTGTAAGCTGGTGTAAGCAGATCGCAAATCTCGCGCATGCGTCGTGGAAATCTATAAGGAAGTCTCGTTCTGGCCTACAAGGAAGAAAAGAAATAGTCGAATAAACTCGTTATTTTTGTTTGTTTTTTCGCACAAAAAGTATTCGCGTCGCTTGATAAACATATAGTTGAGCCACGGTAGTCACTTGGGATATTTAAACATTTTCTTCATTGACTTTCTGGGCCGTCAAGAGGCAGTCCCTTAGGAGCCAATGTGGTAGTTATACAGCTCTCAAATTTAATCAAAAATATCTTCATTTGTGTTCCGAAGACGAACGAAGGTCTTACGGGGTTGGTACAGCATGGGGGTGAGTAATTAATGACTTAATTTTCATTTTTGGGTGAACTAACCCTTTAACTAATTGTAATGTGACCTTATTGTAAAATGTTGCAAAAGTGTTATTATTTCCATAGTTAATTGGCTTTTGTTTTATTTGTAAAAGTAATTTAATTACTTGTTTCTGAATTCAGGCCTGTTCACTCCAAGGACGATAACTATAAAGATAACATTAAAGATATAGTTCTAAAAATCGTTCTAAATATTAAAGAGTAGCGTGGAAAGTATTTTTAAAAAGTATTAAAGAAAAGTGAGTCCACTCACACCACAACTATAACCATAACGGCACACACGATCATTATGACTGCACTCACTTTAGAATGATCTTTGGTGTAAATATGGACTCCCAATCAGAATCCATCCTGCTGTAACGAGCTCAAGCTTTTAAAGCGACAGGCGACAAAACTGCAGCGCGCGCTTATAGGCCATTTCACAAGATGTAAACAACACTGGTCCAGAAGCACTTCCTGTTACAGTTTGTAACTGTTTTGATCTTTTTAATCTGTTTTTTTTTACTTTTTGATTCAGTCTTAAATGTTCTGTTGATTGTATTTTATCCCAGCTTTTGGGTAGTGTTAAAAAACTGAAACAGGAAGTGCTTCTGGACCAGTGTTGTTTACATCTTGTGAAATGGTTTATAATAAACAGTGATATTGTCCGCCGGTGTGGACGCTAATGTCTTTAAAGTTCTCGTTCTTGGTGTGAATGGGCTTATTCAGGGTATTATTGTTGCTTCTGGAGTTTAATTGTTGTCTGTGTGTGTGTTGTGTGTACATGTAGGTGCTGAAGATCACGTTGTTGGGCCACAGGAAGAGGATCATCGCATCATTAGCTGAACGGCCCTATGAGGAGCCGCCGGTTAAACCCCCTCGCCTCTCTCAGATCAGAGTAAGTGCTAACATGACTCTCAGGGACTGCATTACACTTTCGGGATTGTTATGCAGGGTTTTTTTGTAGTAATACTTTCTGTCATGACATTGATTTTAATCCATTTTACTGATATATAATTTGTCAGCATATGTAATTTTAGTTGACTAATTAAAAATGAAGAAATGTGTCAAACTATAACAGATCTAACTTTGATCTATAAATGCATACATTTAAATGTTTTGTTTGCCTTGTTTTTCATAGTTATTTTCATACTTTTACAGTCGTTTATTGATTCATATGTTTTATCTGGTCTTAAAAAAAATGAAGAAATGAAATAAATTTGTCAGTTATTAATACTTATGCCGTGTCTTATTTTCACAAACCATGCCTTTCGGAGTGTTTGTCTATGTTTTGATGTTCAGATCAGTTTTTTGTTTCTCACCCCAAAAAATAAATAAATAGATTATATTTTGCTTGAATAAAAACAGAAACATATTTTAAAGCTACACTGTGTGATTTTTACCCCCATCTAGCGGTGAAAAGGTATATGACCATCCAGGGAATAGTAGTTTCTGTTTCTCTTTTTTTCTGAATTCGTTTTAACTCCTACGGTGGCCAGTGTAGTCCAAGATTAATATGGCTTCCAGTTCGACCTCGTCCATGAGTGTTAACTCAAACGTAAACGCGAAAGGCAAAGCTTGAATTAACGGGTATGTCCCTCTTTGGCTAATGTACTTTCAAGATGGAGGGGCAACACGGCGACCGACATTAGAACCCCTTACCCGTATGTATTTTCAATGGCATATTATACACTCACGAGAATACTTCATACTTGAACGAAGTAAATATACATTAATGAGCACATATATTTTTGAAAGAACTAAGTGTTTTTAGCTAAGAATAAACTAAAAGAGTTACACAGTGTAGCTTTAAGGACCTATCGAAAATTTTATTTTCATTTAAAATAAAATTGAAATATTAAATATAAAGAAAAAAAATCCATTTGTCCGCTATGAATTTGCGGGAGGATGTTTGCTATGACGCTTCTTCTGCTGACACACCCAGGTAGAGGACAGTTCGCCTCTATTGAACCGACGGTACTTCAGTCCCTCTGAAATTTGGCATCAGCCCTGATTATAGTCTATAACAAAGTGCAGAATACTGGAAGCTCTCTCTCTTTCTCTCTCTCTCTATCTCTCTATCTATTTCCCATCTCCCCCCTCCCTGCTCTCTCTCTTTCTCTCTCTCGCTCTCTCTCTCATTTATGAGGAAGCACATCTTCCCTGTTGGCTGATCGCCCTCATTGAACATTTCTTTTGCAGTGTCAGGATCTCTTGTCCCAGACCTCGTCTCCTCTCAGTCACTCAGACTCCTACACTCGTTCTATGGATCCGCTCTTGCCCGCAGGGGATTCTGGGAGGAGGAGAGGACCCGACTCCGAGTACGACGTGTCCACCCGACAGCGGCCCAACGACAGAACGCAACCACAAGTGAGTCAAACTCAGCGATTCCTTCCGGTTCTGCTCAGATGAGGCGCATTTTGTTCGGTTTATCCTAAAAGACTTCTTCCTCCCTGAAGGAGAAATATGAGGAGCGTCAGCGGGAACCTCGCCTGACCTTACGACCCCCGAGTCTGGCGGCTCCGTACACACCGGTGCAGAACTGGCACCACCAGCCCGAGAAGCTCATCTTTGAATCGTGCGGTTACGAGGCCAATGTAATCATATTTCTGTCAGCCTTACTTTATGAAGTCATTATTCCCTTGATGGTGTTTGGATGTGATTTTGCCAGACCAACTGAAATCTCTCTCGTTGTGCAGTATCTGGGCTCGATGCTCATTAAAGAACTAAGAGGAACGGAGTCGACGCAGGACGCCTGTGCTAAAATGAGGGTAGGTGTTTGTTCACTGAGGTGTTGTTCAGCCAGAGAGAGCTCAAGGTCTCCTGTGAGTGTCTCGCCAGGACACTGAGATCATCATTATATTCTGGAACGGGCAGCGAGCAGCACTGTCAGGGGAACCGTGCGAGTCCTCTACAGGACACTAGCGCAAAACTAGACCGTATCATAATAGATACAGAAGTCTATCCAGAATGTGGAAAATTCACTTTTCACAACACTGTGTGTGTGAGACAGACTGCAGATTTTCACTTTAAGGGCTGTTTGATAAGCAGGGCTGTATGTTGGGGTTTAAATGGTTAAATAATTCAGCAGAGCTGTTTGCTCAGCCGGTCACTGCAGAGATGTAGTCGGGCCAGAGTGATGCTTTTAATCAAGAGAGCCAGCCAGAGGGAAAATAATTATTTACTGATAAAAGTAGGGTGTTAGCACTGGCTATTGGTGAATCTTGCATTGAAACAGGTCATATTTCAATCTTAAAAATAAATCAATATAAAATATATTTCGGTTAAAGAAAAGAACCACATTTTGCATAGTAATAAGCATGAGCTTCTCTTTTTAGTGGCGGTTGACGGAGCACACGCCACCTACTGCTCGACACCAAAGGATCGGGCTTACGATAGCCAATACCGATCAGATTAAAAAGTGCTAAATCGGCACCGATGTCGATCCTTGAGGTCAGCTCGGGTCATCCCGAATTTAAATACTGTAAAGTCATTGTTCAGGCCGCTTGGATGTTTGCTAATGAACCCCAACCCCAAGCTCTTGATCAAGAACCACTGTTTTGCAGTCATGAGAACTTTGAGATAAAATGAATGGTCGACCGATATATCGCACAATATTTGGTGTTTTTTTAATTCAGCAATCGACAGATGAGCGCTTTGTTTTGGCCGATGTGTCAGACGTGTCGGACAGAATCGGATCCGAACAGGACAGTGAGTTCTGCTGTCATTGGAGACTAGGGCTGCAACGATTCGTCGACGTTGTCGATGAAAATCGATAATAGAAATAGTCGACAATGAATTTCATTGTCGAATTGTCGCCAGACATGTTTTTTTTTTTTTCGACCGAGCACATTCGCTTCTCTGCTGAGCGATAACATAGAGAAATGGCAGTGTCCAACGCAGCATGCACATACCAAAACGTCTAAAGTTTGAGAGCATTTTAGCCTGGATACGGTGAATAAAAAGGTTGCCTGTATCATGAAAAGCAGTCCTTGCTATCACGGCAGCACCTCGGTGATGCACGAACATTTAAAAAGAAAGCACGTCGGACAGTTGAATAAAACGGAGTTTGACTCGCCTCGGTACGATTTACTGTATTTTCCCCACTATAAGGCGAATTTAAAAGCCTTCAATCTCCTCAAAAAACGACAGTGTGCCTTGTAATCCGGATCTTCTTATATATGGACCAATTAGTTAACAACGGCCCGCGTTATTAAATTCGCTCGCGAACTCGCGCTCGTGTCCATCTTATGCCTGCTTTGTCACACGGCCAGTTCAACCTCGTATAAATCAGGTTATGTGTGTCTCCCGCTCACGAGCGCTCACTCTTAACAGACACACTGTCCCCGGCGCTACTCGCGCGTCACAGAACGTTCATAAAGCGCTCCCCGTTCATAGTAACCGGGTCGTCTCACTCTCATTCATAACAGCCAGCTGTTGCTGACGAGCCGCCGCAATATATGAGTCCAGGCTGCGAAAGTTACGTGCACGCCCCAGCGCGCTCACACTAGCTAATTAACGCCTCACCAGCTTCGGCGCCGCGCACTACATTCCCTTTAGCACATCTAGTTGATGCATAACGCGAAGTCGCAAACCCAGTCAAACGTGTGACTGCAGTATCTTATGCGCCTCATAATCCGGTGCGCCCTATGTATGAAAAATGTTCTAAAATAGGTCATTCATTGAAGGTGCGCCTTAAAGTGCGGAAAATAGGGCAAATAACATGGAAGTCAATACGTTTTGTTTTGGATCACGAGTAGTAAAGTTATTTTGCAACAGATTGACCACTGAATGTATCACACAAAATGCACTTAATATTTTTGTTTACTGTTTTATTGCTGCTAATGTGCCTGCCCCTGGTTTAGCTACAGGAAGAAAATGTTTACTTGATATTAATTTATTTTTTCTTGTAAAACAAATGTGCCTGGCCCTTATAAAAATGATAGAGTTTCTCTATTTATATATTTATGTCTATACTGACCAAGCACTCTGCCTAATTGGTTTTAGACAGGGCATTTTTTTATTTACTTTTAGTATGAATCGGCCTATCAGCAGCAAAGTTCAATAAAATATGCATTTTTCATTGAAGTACCCCCTTCTTTCTTGTGTTTACTATCATTTTCCACAGAATTAAAGCAATTCATGCTAAATTTTAGAAAAATGTAATAATTATCCGATTAGTCGACTAATCGTTTCAATAGTCGGTGACTAGTCGACTATTAAAATAGTCGTTAGTTGCAGCCCTATTGGAGACGCACGATCGGCAAACTTCATTTCAAACTTTGCTGCGCTTTTCCCAGCTGCCCACCTTGTCATAGTCATGTCATTTTCATGTCTTTATTTGAAAAAAATAGGATTCCCAGTTGGTTACAGTGTTATAACGAAATGGTAGTAAAAAATGTTGCGGTGAAATATTTGGGTCATTATATTCACAATTCTCTCTCTGTCTCAGAGGTCGACAGAACAGATGAGGAAGATCCCCACCATCGTCCTCTCCATCACGTACAAGGGTGTGAAATTCATCGATGCTGCCAACAAGGTGATGACATCATCCTCCTGACGCTCGCCCCGGGCGGACAGATAAACAGCTGCTCATTAAACTGAAACCTCATGGGACATCTCTGTGGGGGGTGCTGTGTTCTCATCGCGTCACATGATGATAAACAGTGATAAACTCAGACTTATTGAGCTCTGAGTCACTTTCGCATTGCTAAAGGTCACGGGTGTCTGAAGTTGATCCTGATTAGATTTATTCGTATTCATTAAAGTTTTAAGTAGTTTTGATCCTGTAGACACTGCATTGATGTTTATCTGCTATTGTTGTTATTAGTGTTGTCACGGTACCAAAATTTCAGTATTCGGTACCAATACCAGTAAAAATTCACGGTTCTCGGTACCAATTTCGGTACCAAAGCTTAGTTTAAATTTACATATATTTAAGTGTTTATCACGGTTACAAGTATGGAAACTGTACATTTGTATTATAAACACTTTAGAAAAAAATTTGATAAAATGACCTAAAATAAACAATAGTATACACTAACACATTTTTAAAGTTGTTTGTAAAGTTCTATTCCGTTAACATTTATTTAATGCACAATGAATGAAGTGAACAAACATGAACAATCAAGTGTTTCTATTAAATAACATTTACAAACATGAATTAATGTTGTAAAAATATACTGTTCACTCAATGTGTTGATGTGAAGTAGGCTAGCTAATGTTGATAAATGGTATCTTATTGTAGCATTACCAAACTATAGGCTACAGGAGAAAAAAACATGTTTTATTTGATTTGACTGTACTTTTATTTAATCTAAAACTGCATTCATATTTAATTTTGAAAAGGCTTTTTAAAACTGCTGAGTTATAAAGGAAAGAATACGCCTAGAACTGGCACTGACATTAAATGACATAAATAGGGATGCATCGATACTAATACCAGTACTCTGGTGTCGGTTGGATACTACTGTGCTCATGTACTCGTAAAACTACCCCGAAAGCACTTTAGAGGCCGTTCACATATCGCACGTGTTTTTTTTATTATATTTTTGCGCGTGCTTATTCTTTTCAAAGCGCTTGCTCTCACGCGGGGTCTGTCGTTGCTATGCAACGAGTTTTTATTATGAGCGCGCTTGCCTCGTGCCTATATTTGAAATCACGAATTTGCATGTAATCGGCCTCTTATGGCAACGTGACATTAGCCTAATCCAAAATATTTCCATATGTGGCTCTTTCCTCCTTTTGTGTCAACAAGTGGATTCAGAGAGAGAGAGCATATCAGCGTTATGAAGAGGACGCAACTGTGCACCTTTCAGACAGCGCGTCTAGAACTGGATTAACCTGGTATTCGGTACCTAGAAAAGCTGGTACCGTAACATTTTTTTTTTTTTTTTTTTAGAACCGACTTGGTACCAAAGTTCCGAGTTTTTCGACAACACTAGTTGTTATTATTATTATTATTATTATTAAAATGTTGCTTGACATTCACTTTTTTGCTCTCCAGCCACTGTGTCTAGTGGTTTTCTAAAGTTACAAGTCAATCAGCGTTTTCACTGGCCACAGTTTTGACATCAATACCATGGCGAAAAACGGCCATAAAGATATTTTTAATAATCTCTTAATTTGTCAGCAGGTTTATTAGGCTGCTGTCACTTTAAGACCTGACGCACGGATCCATTATTCTGTTACACATGCGTTTTCTTTCTCAACTCACTTAAAATATAACTCACTGTGTTTACCTGAATACTGACCAAGACCATTTTAACATTATTTTGTGTATTTTGATTGTTAAGCAGCAAAAAAAAAAAACACAATTCAGTGCTGAGAGGTGGCTTTATGTGCCACAGTTTGGGTGTGAGAACAAAATCTGTGGGAATGAGTAAAATTATGGCCAATTCACGCAATCCCACATCAAAATTCAAGCCCTGTAACATCAACAATACTCATCTGGAGCAAATGAAACGAGTGAGTGAGTGGAGGCGGGATTGTGTGTCACTTGCTGTCGGAGAGATGAGAGAGAAAGAGCAGCTGGTCTCCTATGTCTATTCTGTTGAAAATAAGTATTGAAGCATTTCAGATATTTCCGTATCAATATTGAGAAATCTAGATTTTTTAGTTTATTATTTCAGATGCCTTTTTTAAAAGACTACAATTGAAAAATGTATATATTATATGTAAAATTCAACCCGCCAACGTGGCTAATAGAAGTGACTGCATTACACACCACTGCTGAAATACACACGCATTTGGCTATTTTTGGTATATTATGGTAGCCCTGTTTGTGTGCTAAATAGAGCGTAATTTCACCTGTGCCATTAATATGTTTATAAGCAATTTAAAAAAGCACAAATCTCAAGGACCCCAAAAACACCTTAGAGCCCAGAGGGTTAATGTCATAGAGTTTCTGTGATTGCTGTTGTCTCCTAACATGATCTTGATTTTGTGTGTGCAGAACATCATCGCAGAACACGAGATCCGGAACATCTCGTGTGCGGCTCAGGACCCCGAGGACCTCTGCACCTTCGCTTACATCACTAAAGATCTGCAGAGCAGCCATCATTACTGCCATGTGTTCAGCACCGTAGATGTGGTGAGACTTACACCACCAGCATTTCAGGGGTTCCCAACGCTTGGGTTGCAGTTTCAGATGCTGATCTACAGAACTCTCTCTCTCTCTGTGTGTGTGTGTGTGTGCTGTGAAGCGCGTCATGGGCCGCGTGCCAGGACTCTGATAGTATCACAAAGAGTTTTATAGGGGAGTTTGTGAGCAACGGCCCATTAAAGTTTCATTGATCATACAGCTGCCTGATCGATACAGACACACTACACCTTGAACACTTATAGCCAGACTCTAGTAAAGCTGCAATTGATCAAGCCATTATTACAACTGATAATTGACTATTCAGGTGATTCATAAATAGATTTTACTTTTGATGGTAGAGGCATGCAATAATGAACATATAGACAACAAAACCATCTTTTGGAAATACATTTTAAAATGAAAAGTGCGATTTTTAAGTTTTGATCAAAAGTGAATGTATAGACATTTATGAAATATTTCTGTTTAACACTTTAGAATAAGATTTCATTAGTTAACTACTTCAGTTAACAAGAACTAAGAATGAACAATAGTACTTCAGAATTTATTAATATTAGTTAATATTAATTTCAACATTTACTAATTCATTATTAAAATCAAATGTATTTGTTAACATTGGTTAATGCACTGTGTGAACTAACAAGAACAAACAATGAACAACAATTAACAAAGATGATGCAGTAACACATGTATTTCTCATTGTCAGTTCATGTTAGTTAATATCAGTGTTGGGTGTAACTAATTACTAAGTAATTAGTTACTGTAATTTAATTACTTTTCCCTTGAAAATGTAAAGTAAGGGATTACTCTTCCTTTATCTGTAATTTAATTACAGTTACTTCTGATGTAATTGAGGTAAATACTGTGCATAGTTCAATCCGATCTCACAGCGATTCGTATGCATTTTATGAGGTGTCTAAATCGTACGACCGCACTCGTACAAATTATCCGTCTTGTAAAATATGTATGAAAAAAGTGTGAAATGTCATGAGTTCAGACATAAAACAATAGTGGGACAAACATGTATTGTCTGATGTTAAAAAGTATGTTTTTATAATGTAACCTTCTCCACCTTGGTCAGTTTAAAGATAATTCATGCAATTTTCTAGTATTTATTTGAAAGAATTAAAACAGATTCATGTCTATCCTTGTATTAGTCAGCTGGTTGAGATTGATATGAGATTTTGAAAGTAATTAGTAATTAAAAGTAATTAAATACTTTTTAGAGAGAGTAATTAGTACAGTCATCTAATTACACCATTGAAGAGGTAATTAGTCATTTTTAGAGTGCTTACCCAACACTGGTTAATATATTAACTAATGAACCTTATTGTAAAGTGTTACCAAATGTTCTTTTCAACTTTATTTTCATCAAAGAATCTGCCTTTTTTTCAGTCACAGTGAGATGTAAACTCACAATTGAGTGTTCTAGAATCTGAATTGTGAGATATTAACTCATAATCCATGGAAACATGTTTACACACTTCACAGCGTCTCATAGATGCACAGAGAAATACTGCTTATGTCCCTTTTCAGAGACTCAATGATGTCTAATGTGTAATTATATGAGAAGTTGCTCTTCATTACACTACTTGGTTTAACTAAGCTTGCCATTACACACTTTATGAAGCTTAGTGAGTTAAAAGCTTAGTTTTAACACACTTTATGAGTTAACATGCCTCTTAAGTGCAGTATAATGGTGGAGGCTTGTAGAAATACATTGATGAATGACTGTCGATGAGGCTATTTAACAAACCTCTGAAGATGGATCGAGGTCATTTGAGCTCTTTGATAATTTCTTAATAGCCGTTTAAGCACTCATCATGTCCCCCTCCTCCCGTCAGAACCTGACTTACGAGATCATCCTGACGCTGGGACAGGCGTTTGAAGTGGCCTATCAGCTGGCACTGCAGGCCCAGAGGACCAGACAGCAGCAGAACCCCGAGATCATCGAGACCAAGAGCAGCAGACCCACACCCAAACCACGAGGGAGCATGCGCAAGTCAGGGGTGAGGGCACACACACACACACCGGTTCCTACACAGCTTCCTCCAGTCAGGCTGCACAGGTTTTTACCAGTTACGTAAAAGGTTTGAACATTAGAGTCGATATTTTGGTCAGATTTCTGATTTTCCAGCATGTTTGATGTGTGCTTGGTTTGTTTTACGTCAGTCAGATGGTCTCTTCCCGTCTTGGTACGTTTTTCCTCTTCAAAATAAACTTGGGTCTTCAGCCGACAAATGTTGCTCATTAGGTCAGTATGCAGAGAGTAGATGGTCTTTTGTGGCTGTTTGAACACATTCGACCACACGAGCGTTTACACTACGAAAACAATCCGGTCTTCTGGAAGCGGTGGGAAGTGTACAAGCTCAAAGCGTTTTAGACCCGTTTACACCTTAGTGTCGTCCACTTGTGATCCAAAACATCTTAATATCTAAACGCACCAGGTGTAAACGGGATCTAAGTGGGCGTTTTTTAGCCAGAATGTGCTGTTAATACATGAGCTACATGAACATGGGCAAAGATTAAAAGCTAACTCTACTAATTATTGTAAGTATACAAATAATATAATGTGTTCTATATTTGAAAGTTAGATGTAGTGTTGTTGACTTGGGATCCAAGTCGGTACTAAAAATTGTAAAATGTGACGATACCAGCATTAGACATCTTTGATGCTCTTCATTGAGCGGTTACACATAAACGCACAGGAGTGTTTAAAAGCAGATCCCTTATACAGTTGTGTTCAAAATAATAGCAGTCCAACATCACTAACCAGATCAATCACTGTTTTTGGTAGAAATTATATTTCCAAAAATTATATTTCTACATGGCAAATGATTTACTAGTAGGTGTAGTAGAGTAATAGAAAAACAACAGACCCAACAGTCATGACATGTATGTTGCTAGTTCTGTATAATTGAATCATTAATTGAAAGGGGTGTGTTCAAAATAATAGCAGTGTAGAGTTCAATTAATGAGGTTAATAATTCTGTGAAAAAACTAGTGTCAATTAGTGGCCCTTATTTAAGGACGAAGGCAGTACTGGAGTGTACATGGTGGTTATAGTGCATTTCTCTCTGACAATGGCGCCACCAGGGGGTGGCCAGGGGTGGCCATGGCCACCCCTGGCCGACTCCTGGCCACCCCAATGGCCAGTATTAATTTTTGTAGCATCAGTTATGCATTTTATAAATAAGTCAAAAATATTCTTAAGTAAAAGAAGACGGGGAATTATGTGTCGTGACGTGCTTTTTAAGTGCCAAATGGTATACAGCAGCTTTTAGGTGTGTTTTTGCCACGTTTGGACAGGCAGGGATGCAAACAGCGCGCTTTTCGGCGCCTCCCGCTTTTTTCACGTCAGTTTGGGTGACAAAGTCATGTCACTGTCATCTGAAGTCATTCCATAGCTTAATGTGAGGGACAGAAGTATATTTACATCATTAAAGTATAAACTCGTTTTCCCTCCTCTGCGACTGTCATCATTCTCTATTCATATTTAAACAGCACGCGCGCCTCTTGGATGCACGGTAAAACTCTCTCCAATATGATATATTGACATTATAAATGCATGATCTGTAGATAAAAGTCTGTATATTCGCATAAAATTACTTTATTTTCTTGGAGTTGTTGCTGTTTTTAAGTTACTCACTACCGTGTTCTGTTAGATCACACATACATATCACAAGGATTATGAATCGGCATCAAACGCACAATAACTGTGAAACAAAGGAACAAATCGCACTTGGATTTGTGCGCTCAACATTTTTTCGATTTGTGACATGAGCTTTTAAATGCACACTTATGAAGCAAAGTGCTGCTGCACACTGTGACTCCATGTTGCTTTGAGCACATCATTCTGCACCCGCGATGTTTTTCATGTAATCATGCAAGAACGGGCTCAATCATGGGTTTGCGCACTGAAATATTATTAAAAGCCAATATATTTTGTTATACCTAGCCTGCTCAATACATTTTAAATAAGCATAATTTAATTGTATATAATTTATTTGTAGTTTAGGCTATGCACTTCTGAATTCTTGACATTAATATATAAATATAAAATTGTGACATGGTTGCCTGATTGAATTTTAAAAGAGAACTAATAGTAATTTGTTTTTATTAACATATTTAGATTTTATAAAATTACTGTGCAGATTTTTTCAAGAATTACTTTTTGCTGCTGATGTATACACTCATTAAGTGTATTAAAAATTCATAATACATTTATGTAATATTTAAAGGTGTTAACTGTAATCTTACACTGCAAACTAATAACTTAAAAATGATTAAATTCATCACAATTATGTAAGTATCTGGAAATTTGCTGTGGGGCAAGGACCCTTATATCATATAATATATATCATTATATACAATGTAATATATATTAGTTGGGCCCTACTAATATCATTAGTAACATTAAATATTACACAATAAACCAAAGTATATCAGTAAGAGTTTCCTTAAGTCTTTCTGATAGTTTTCTACAGGCTGGTTTATTACAACAGTAGAAAACAATTCTGAAATTATGGTTTATACTGTAGTTTTGGTGTGCCACCCCAAGATTTGAACTGGCCCCATCTGGCCACCCCTACGAAAAATTTCTGGAGGCGCCACTGCTCTCTGAAGATCTGAATAAAATGGGCCGTTCCAAAAATTGTTCAGAAGAACAGCGTACTTCGATTAAAAAGTTGATTGGAGAGGGGAAAACTTATAAAGAAGTGCAGAAAATGATAGGCTGCTCAGCTAAAATGGTATCAAATGCTTTAAAATGGCAACCAAAACCAGAAAGACGTGGAAGGAAACAGAAAACTACCGTTCGAATGGATCGAAGAATAGCCAAGATGGCAAAGACTCAGCCAATGATCAGCTCCAGGGTGATCAAAGAAGATCTCAAGTTACCCGTGAGTACAGCAACAATTAGAAGACGCCTATGTGAAGCCAAGCTATCAGCAAGAAGCCCCCGCAAAGTCCCATTTTTGAAAAAACGACATGTGCTAAAGAGAATAGAATTTGCTAAAGAACACATTGACTGGCCTAAAGAGAAATGGCACAATATTTTGTGGACTGATGAAAGCAAGATTGGTCTTTTTGGGTTTAGGGGCCATAGACAGTTTGTTAGACGACCCCCACACACTGAATTCAAGCCACAGTACACTGTGAAAACTGTGAAGCATGGTGGCACAAGCATCATGATATGGGGATGTTTCTCGTACCATGGTGTTGGGCCTATTTATCGTATCCCACGGATTATGGATCAGTTTGAGTACATCAAAATACTTAAAGAGGTCATGTTGCCTTATGCTGAAGTGGAAATGCCCTTGAAATGTGTGTTTCAACAAGACAACGACCCAAAACACACCAGTAAGCGTGCAGCATCTTGGTTCCAGACCAACAAGATTAATGGCCAGCTCAATCCCCGGACCTTAATCCTATAGAAAACCTTGGGGCTGACATCAAAAATGCAGTTTTTGAGGCAAAACCAAAAAATGCAGAGGAACTGTGGTCTGTAGTGCGATCATCCTGGGCTGGAATACCTGTTCACAGGTGCCAGAAGTTGGTCGACTCCATGCAACACAGATGTGAAGCAGTTCTCAGAAACCATGGTTATACAACTAAATATTAGTTCAGTGGTTCACAAGAAAGCTAAAACTTCAAGTATTTTTCAGTTTATACAGTAAATGTTTGACTTTGTAAAGAAAAATGCAGACACTGCTATTTTTTTGAACAGCCTAATTTACCTTTTTCTACACTTTCTATAAAGTAAAAACAAATTTCATAAATTTTTCTTTATGTTTTGGTCTTGAATAGAATGTGCAGTGTTCCCAATGCATTTTTGTGTATTGAAATAAAAGTTGTTTTTAGGATTTTGAGCTTTACGCATTTTTTTGAACACACTGCTATTATTTTGAACATAACTGTATATCCACTGATAGATGCCTGCGTTCAACTGCTGGATCAATCAGAAAACATTAAACCAAAGCTCAATGATTCTCCCAAAACCCATCTGTGTCTGCTTATGTAGTCCAGTCACTGCTTAATGTTAACGTTTCTTTGGTTTCATCCAAAGAAAGTTCAGCTTCACCTTGCTGTTTTCTTGTTCTAATTGTTCTTTACACTTTCCTCTTCGTAAGTTTTCTATCTTTCCTTCATCCAGCTCGTCCTTTATTCACCTTGTCAGTTCAATAGCTCCAATTCCCATGGTTCCTCCCTTTCTATGACTTACTGGCAGATCCATATCTAGCCCACTTTTGCTGTAGTGCAAGGAACTTTTTTTTTTTTTACCAGAGCTCTGACAGGTATGTATAGTGCTGTGGAGCCCCCTGCTGGTGCTGTAAGGAAGCACTCAGTCAAATAGTTTAGAGACCATAAAGACTTTTTATTTCACATTAATGCTGTTATTTTAAAGTTTCTATGGAAGCTTGTTTCCGTCACAGAAAAAAATAAAAAAGGTAATTGTGACTTTATATCTCATAATTTGGACTTTTTTTCTCACAATTACGAGTTTCCATCAGAACTGCATGATATAAAGTCAGAATTGCGAGTTTTTTCTTCGCAATTGTGAGTTTATATCACATAATTCTGACTTTATATCTTGCATTTTTGAGATATAAAGTCAGAATTGCAAGATCTTAAGTCAGAATTGCAAGTAAACTTGCAATTGAGATATAAAGGAAACTCGCAATTACGAGATATAAAGTCGCAATTACGGTATCTTTTAAAATGTTTTATTCTTCTATAGCTTCCGTAAGTTTCTATTCATCAAAGAATCCTGAAAAACGTATCACTGTTTCCAGAGAAATATTAAGCAGCACAGCTGTTTTAAATGTTTCTTGAGCATCAGATCATCATGTTAGAAGGATCATGTAACACTGAAGACTGGAGTAATGATGCTGAAAATACAGCTTTACTGTCACAGGATATACATATATTCAACATATATTCACATAGAAATAGTTATTTTAAAGTGTCAAAATATTTCACATTATCAGTTATGTTTTGATCAAATAAATGCAGCCTTGATGAGCAGAAGAGACTTTTTTCAAGAACATTAAAAGCCTTACCAAAGCTTTCAACTGTATTTAGGTGCAATATGGGGTTCCTTTACAATTCAATGAATATTCTGAGTTATATACACTTGTCAGAACACTTTAGTTTACTGTCCTGTTCGCCATGTACATGCTATATACTTATTAAAGAAATTACAATAACTGTTTAAAACTTTGTGGGGATTGCAGATGTAAAATAGCCTATCGCTAACTCTGGTACAATGCATTAAATGGCAACATTTATGTTATACAGTAAATTGTACATGGTTCCTAATAAATAAATAAATAAATGATATAATAACTACATGGGTTTAGGTTAGGTTCCGGGTTATTTATTATTATCTTTTTTTTTTCGGTATTCCCGATTCCCGAAAAAATAATATATATATATTTTTCCCGAAAAATAATAATAATAAATAACCCGGAACCTAACCTAAACCCATGTAGTTATTATATCACCAGTACTTACTTAGGTAATAAAGTGTAACCTTTTAACCTTTGTCGAGTTCAAGACAAGGACCAGTCAAGTCCAAGTCAAGACCGAGTCCAAAAAGGTTCGAGTCGGAGTCAAGACGTAAAGAGTCCAGGACAGAAAAAAAAAAGTCTTCAGGGCCTGAATTTCGTTTTCGCCAAACAAAATTATTAAATTTATCTTGCCTAAATGTTTGCGCTCATTGCATTTTTACAATGGGGTAATGTTGTTGAGAATTTACACAACACAAGGCTTGATTTAAATTGTTCAATTAAGTTGAAAAAAGTTAGTTTTTTAGACAGAAACTGAATAAAGCAATCCAATGGAAAGTAACACTGGATAGTATTTTAGTCCTGAATAAATTAAACACATAGGCTATTAATCCTGATTCCTTTAATTTAAAGCTCTCTTTTGTTGTTTTGACGACAAAATCAATGACCGACACATATGGTTGCTGTCACTTTAAGAGCTAGTGCACGGATTCTGTGTTCATACTGGCATGCGTTTTATGCTTAATAAAGACAAAACCGACTATGTTTAGACTATTATACTCATGAAGACCGAAATTGACACAGTTTTGCGTGTTAAAGCAATATAATCTGTGAAAAAGAACTTTTGTTACTGGCCAACTGTTCATGAGGCAGATTTTCTATGAATGTGCGCATATAGAAAATCATCACAGAGAGCGCGCGAGCACTGATCAGTTTAAAATCGCTTCAATGTTCAAACTGGTAAGGTTAAAAAGACGTACGTCGTACGTGCAAATGTTAAACTTCTTTCACGATGCACTGCTGGCCCGATTGTGCAAGTGAATATTTCGTCATGTCCCGACTCCTGAGCGCGAGTGTGTATTATCGCAGCTGCGACTGATGCTTGCCTTCCACACAACACCTTTTGAGAGAAGAGAAGACGCGGCAATGCTAAACACTCACCTTGTTTGTGAAATTGCGTATGGCAGTTAGTTATTTTTTTATAAAAAACAATTTAGATCGTAACGATTGCGGGAATAACCCGCATTATAAATGGAAGACCTGCGGGAATGATTAGAATTATGCACGATACCTGCAATCCCGCGCCGAAATTCGAGCCTTGGTCTTAATCATGACATTATCAAGACAGTAATTTTGCGTTATTATTTCTTAATCTAAAAGCAAAAGTCTCAACACCCAGGATTTTGAAGTAGCAGCTAGTAAAGGCCAATTTATACTTCTGCGTCGAGGGTACGGCGTAGTGTACGTAGGCGACGCCGTTGTGAGCATTTATACTTCTGCGTTCAGGTCTTGGTTGCTCTGCAGTACTGCTCCGAAACGCTAGTTGGCGGCGGAGGGTTTTAATGTTCTACTGTGTTTAGATTCCTCGCGGCTAGGTTACTACAAGCAATGGCGACTAAAAGAGAGCGGATCATGTTGGAGTTGGAGCTTATTGAGGTGGAAAAGCAGTTAATTTTAGTGAAATTACTAAAACTGAAAGGCAGAAATGAGAGAAGACGTCGGAGGAGATGGTATGTGCGGAAATGCGTGAGAAGAAATAGGATGCTACCAAACCGACCAATCACCGATTTTGCGGTCCGCGGCGTCGCGACGTGTAGTAACATTTTTGAGGAGGTGCGCGTCAGGCTACGGCGAAGGGTATGCGATATGGGACGCGTCTGTGCGTATGCTACGCCGTACCTACTGCGCGCACCTTACGCAGAAGTATAAATTGACCTTAAGATAGTAACTATAGTAACAGCATGAGAAGACGCGCTCCGTTGTAGTGAGTACTTGGTCGGTTAATTTAGGCATTTTCTAAGTTAACTTTACCCTAATAAGCGAGTAATAAATGAACACACATACAAAAATGTTGGATTTGGTCGAGACCAAAAGCCATATTTGGCAAGACCAGTGGCCGAGTCCGAGACTTTAAAAAAACGGTCTTGAGTCCGTACTACAGCCCTGCTTTTAACTAATTCAAATGTTGTCGTTTTCAACCAGTAACTCTAGAAGCTTTAAGTGTTATTCAGATGCAGTGATACTCCTGTGAAGGGACCTCTGGTAAGCGTGTCTCTAGTACAGGGTCTTCATGGTGTTGACAGCTCTCCGATGCTCTGCTTTTTCAGGTGGAGGCGCTGGATGTGGACGCTCACGCTCAGAGCAGTGCGTCCTGGATCATGGACTCCAAAGATCCCAAGCGCACCGTCAGCACCAAGTACGAGACCACCATATTCTGATCGGACGATCCTCTCCTCCACGTCCCCCCACCCTCTCACACCCTTTCCTTTTGCTCTGTGCCTTCACTCTCTAGATAGACTTGACCGAACTCCTTCCTCGTCGCTCTCCTCCACACGGAAGACACCTTCGCCATTCACCTTTTACTTCTCCGTCTGTCTCGCACGGTCCTGACGCCTAGTTCTGCTCTCGCCTCCAATCTCACTCCAACAAACACATTCCCCCCGCCCTCATGTAGGTTTAGGAGCCTGTAGTCGTGTCATAACCGTCCCGAAACCAAAGTATAAGTGCTGAGGACCAGAACATCTCATCAGTGCTGTCATGTAACCTTCCTGTCTCAAACGTCAAGACACTAACACTTCCTACTGCGTTCTGCTCAAAGGACTCGACCTCCATCTTTCCTCTTAACTAGTTTTTCTTTCTTTTCCTCCTTTCTGTGGTGCTCGTCTCTCCCAGGCGTCGACCGCAGTGAAGACTCTCCTCCTCCTCAGTTTCAGCTGGACTTCACTAAATATGTAGCGTCAAATCAAAACAACACCGCCCAAGGGTTACTTTAAAGCCACTTTCCATGAATATGGGACATTTTGAGCAATAAAGGCTGAATTTAAAATTAGAACAGTAATAAGGTTCATTAGTTAACACTAACATGAACTAAGAATGAAGAATACTTCTTCAGCATTTGTTAATCTTAGTTAATATTAATTTCAACATTTACTGATACGTTTTTAAAATCACTGGTTGTATTTGTTAGCATTAGTTAATGCACTGTGAACTAACATGAACACACAATGAACAGCTGGATTTTTATTAGCCAACACTAACACTAAGATTAATAAATACTGTAACATGTCATTGTTAGTTCATGTTAGTTAATATGTATTGTTAACTAATGAACCTTATTGTAAAGTGTTACCATTAGAACTAATAAACATGTTAGATGAGCCGTTATCTAACGTAAAAAAAAAACATGACAGCATGTCATTAATTACCTAATTATGTTCATTAATTGCCAAAAATATATTTTGCTGTGTCTCATAAATTGAGTGCACTGTATTTACTCTTTATTTATTTTTTTATAATAGATTTTCAGTAAATTGTTAAATCATTTGGACCTTGCAAATAATCACGTCATTTTCTATTTTTAGGCAAATTATCATTGACTGCATTTGTCAGATGTTCAACCCTGTTACCAAAGTTACTGTACGAAAAAAGGATTAAACAAGTATATCTATTTAACTTTGGTAAGTTTATTAATTACCACAAACCAAAAACTAGCCAGCACCTACTGAGTGAGGCTCAATTAAACTGAATCGTATTATCTATTTTATTTTATTTAGGGTTTTTTTTTTATTACTTTGTACAAATGTTATTTATTTAAGGTTGCGTTTTTAATTTATTTTTTTTAAAAGCACACGTCACATAAACCGTTGTTTTAAACAGTATTCAAACATGTCCTAACATTTAGGAATTCATATAAAAGTAATCATATTTGTATAATAATCTTATAATAATGGTATGATTTCTAGTTTGACCTCCTGAGGTGATGGACAAAGGTTAAGCGCCAAGAAATGAAATGTCGACTTTAAAGCGATGAAATTTCTGTCATTTAATTTCTCACCCTTGTGTCGTTCCAAACCTGTGAAACTTTCCTTAGTCTTCGGAACACACACAAAAAAAATTGCAAACAACTTGTGTGGCTTCATAAAATCACATGATGAGTCACATCATGATGATCTTTCTGGGGCTTGAAAGTGGTAGTTGTGTAGACTGTCAATGGAGGGACAGAAAACTCTCAGATTTCATCAAAAAGATCTTCATTTGTGTCCGAAGATGATCGAGAGATGAACTTGCGGGTTTGGAACGACATGAGGGAGAATAATTACTGAAAGACATTTTGTGTTTAGGTGAACTATCCTTTAAGTTTTAGTCAAGCCCCATTTTGTACCCTTTTTCATGGAAAGTGCGAGTTAATTATCAGATGTTAGGCATTGTTTGCAGTTTGTGTTCTTTTAGCTCACTTACTGACATCTAAAAATATTTTGATGGACTGTGAGGGCTATATGGATTATTATTAGTCCTGTTATGTTACTATGCACATCTAATTGATGCTCTACATTCTGTGCGTCCTAACACACTGGCAGAAGCTTCCTTAAGTACAGTAGAAGTTCATTGAATTGGGATTTGAAGTACTGTATCTCACTGTAAATGAAATTTTGCTGCCAGTATATGGATTTGCGTTTAGCACTGTGATATGATGTGTTGTCTTAAGTCTGAGTTAGCAGACCAGGCTGGGCCTAAATGTCTGAACCAAATCACTAAGAGGTGTCTGAGCAGATCAGCGCCAGCTCAAAATGTGTCAAGGCATCAGTCAAATGTAACAGCGACTGCTTGTTATAGGCGTAATTAGGAGGTACACACACAAGCAGACTCAAACAGTGTAGTAGGATACATGGGTTTGTACAAGATCAAATGCCATTTTGATTTCGAAAAGAAGTTTTGTCTTTTTGTTTTCTTTACTTTGGGATTTAAATGTGGAATTATGTATTCTTCACAAGCCTTAAATTCTCATGCGATCATGCAAAATATGGGTGCATTCACAAATACATAACACTTATCAGGGAACCGCGTTCAGAATATCGTGATGATATGGAAGCCTATCCGCCACATAAGAAACAAAAAAACTTGCTTTGGTAAGTCACACCTTACATATCTCTTAATTTCAGCTATTATTATCATGTTTGTGAGGTAGTATGCCATAATTATAAAATATAATTAAAAAAGCCGTAAAAGGTCAAAATATGTCGTAATTGACTTTTATGACAGACTAAGTTGAAAGTGACGTACTAAATAGTAAATATGATATAAAAATTTGAAACTGACAACTTTTTACTTCTAATAATTATATTTACCTACTAAATCATAAATGATGTAAAAATATGAAATTATGCAATTAAAAACTCAAAAAGCTGAAACTGACCAGTTGAAATTGAGATAAAAAGTCATATGGACTTACTTTTTGCCAAAATTATGACTTTATATCTTGGTTAGGACCTTTTAACTCAATTATTATGACCTCATAAATTTGACATTTTATGTCATAATTTTGATTTACCCACGCATTATGTTCTTTGTGTGGCAGAAATTGGCTTTCATATGACGACACACTGGCAGGCAGTTTTATTTGTTGCATCCTTTTACAGTAAGGATAGTGGTACAGCGATGACAGAATTAGTTCAGTATCAAAGGATAAAGTTGTGTTTATTGACGTATGATCAGCATCTGGTCCAGTCTAGCGTCTCCCATCATCACCTGCTGCTCTCTCTTCATCCTGAAACGTTTCTAATTGTCCCTTTACGTCAGTCTGCTGCTTCTGTTGTGCATTATCCAGTCCTCTCCTCAAAGTCCTCTCCCTCTGGACCCCAAAGGTCTAATCGGTTAGCGTGCTAACTGAACAAAACATATAGTGAACAATATATACAGTATAATTTATGTACTGTATGTATCCTGGGCTTGACATTAACACCTGCCAAATGTGGGTGCATTTTAACACTATTTCAGGATTTTGTCACATAGTTACTCTCACATATAATATAAACATTTTTCAGTTGTAATCTTTTAAAAAGGTATCTGAAATATTAAACTGTGGTAATGTAGTTTTGTCAAAAATATCGATTTTTCGATACTTGATACTTGAACTATCTGAAACGTTTTCAATACTCATTTTCGCAGAATAGACACAGGAGACCAGCTGCTCTTTCTCTCTCATCTCTCACCTCTCCGACAGCGAGTGACACACAAACCCGCCTCCACTCACTCATTTGATCCAGATGAATATTGTTAATGTTACAGGGCTTGAATTTCGATGTGGGATTGCGTGAATTGGCCATAATTTTACTAATTTCCACAGATTTTATTCTCACACCCAAACTGTGGCACATAAAGCCGCCTCTTAGCACTGAGTTTTTTTTTTGTTTGTTTGTTTGGTTTTTTTTTTGCTGCTGCTGCTTATTCCGCTTAAACGGTCAAATACACACAAAATAATGTCAAAATGCCAGTCTCTGCAAGTATTCATGTTGTAAGTGAACGTAAAGGGAAGAAAACGGATGTGTAACAGAATAATGGATCCGTGCGTCAGGTCTTAAAGGAGAACTCCGGCGCAAAATGAACCTTTTGGTCTAATTACACATTGTTACCTAGTCAACCGTTATCTGAGATTTGTTTTCATGATTGCCGAATGTAAATAGTTTTATCTCTAAAAACAGTTTAGCCTATAATGTCAGCATTGAGAACGTTGTCAGTGTCCATACAGTTTAATAAGAAGATGTTTTATACATACAGTCAACTTCGTGAATACAGAAAGAAGCCATCTTTGAAAAATAGTCTCTACCAGTCGATCTACGAACGCCGATCCAAGTGTGCAGAATCTCATATGGTCCGTTGTTTCCAGAAGAAACACAAACACAAACCATTTTCTTCTCTTCAGTATGTACACGTAGACTACTGTTCACGCTCACCTTATCACCTTATTCACATCTCACCAGCGCACTTGGATTGGCGTTCGTAGATCGACTGGTAGGGACTATTTTTCAAAGATGGCTTCTTCCTGTATTCGCAAAGTTGACTGTGTGTATAAAACATTTTCTTATTAAACTGTATGGACACTGACAACGTTCTCAATGCTTCGGTTTGAATGTAGGGACCCTTGTTATGCTTTCGTGTTACTGTGGGGCTATTTTGAGCCTTGTTAGTGGTAATAACAAGCGATTTTTATTTGTCATTACTCTATGCCCCATATACTAGCGTTATACTAGCATTATAGGCTAAACTGTTTTTAGAGATAAAACTATTTACATTCGGCAATCATGAAAACAAATCTCAGATAACGGTTGACTAGGTAACAATGTGTAATTAGACCAAAGGTTCATTTTGCGCTGGAGTTCTCCTTTAAAGTGACAGCAGCCTAATAAACCTGCTGACAAATTAAGAGATGATTAAAAATATCTTTATGGCCGTTGTTCCCCAAGGTATCGACGTCAAAACTGTAGCCAGTGAAAATACTGAGTGACTCGTAACTTTGGAAAACCACTAGATACAGTGTCCGGACAGCAAAAAAAAGTGTATGTCAAGCCCTGGTTATATCACATGATATTTGATGCGTAATCAAAGTCACAGTGAAATGTCATTTGTATCCCATTTTAATCGGATGTATTTCTGAGTGAAATGGGATTTTCACGAAGAATGTTGTAGATTATTCAGTTGGTTCGGATTTACACACCAGAACATACGTCAGCATTGGTAATGTGTGATTTCTAGTCAGGCAGCCCAAAATATCAAGGCCAGTTTTGAGCTGCCAATGCACTCTTTAGGGTCCAAAGGGGAGAAGATTTAGTGGGGTACTACAGCATCTTTCTTTTCTACACCTTCTTTTCTCTGTTCTCATGTCTGTTGTTAATCGTATTGGCATGTTAACTACTGTAGATCCCACACTTTATTTGTTTGATTTGTTTTAATCCCTGTGTGTGTATGTCTCCCTGTAGCTGACCAGTGTGTCGGGTGCCAAACAGAAAGGAAAGTTGGGATGCCATGACTGTGGATGAAGCATCACTTGTATTTCATGTGTGTGTGTGTTCGCGTGTTTATATAGTTTTATGTAATTGTGTGAAAACTACTCACACCTGCAGTGATCTCCTCCCATCCCATTTAACACACGGGCCAAAGACAGACAAAAAAAATGTCCCGTCCGCTGCTCCGCTCGCACACCATTTAAAACATCTTGCTTTTATCTGACTTCAGACGTGTTCAAAGACTCAGAAGCGCAGCCACTGTATTCTCACGCGATAACAAGAGCCAGTGTTGACGTTGTCTTTGCTTTGATTTCGGTCGAGTTTTGTTTAACTTTCTTTGTGAAGCGACAGTCTACACGCTCCTGTTTTATCTGTGATTCTTTCGTCTAAACTGATGGTCTTTCATCTCACAAAGTGCAGATGCTTTTATTTTGTCTGATAACTTTGAAAATAAAAGCAGTAGGTTAAAAACACTGATTCTAGTTCACCAAAACACTGATTAGAGAGTTCAGTCTTGTCTTTTGATGTCCGATTCAGATCAATCCATCCGTAAGTTGAGATGTTTGATTCTTACTGTCAGTATTTTTAGGCTTTAGTACAAATGTCTGTCAAGCTAAACAATATGGGCGAGACCATTCAAACATAAGGAATGTGAACCACGGTACGAGTTTCAGTAGGAAAGGCAGAGTTTCGACAGACGGGAGATACTCTGTGTTGTGACGTCTTATGGTACACTATTATGATTAGTTAATAACTTTATGATGGCATGAGATTGGTACAGTCCGGATCTTGGTACTTGTAGTGATTTTACACGTATACTGTGATTTCTAATACAAAATGATGGCGTTAATGTGACACTACAAACAACAGCGAATTGTTTTTATGTGTAGAGTTTCTTAATGGAACTGTCTGTCTCCATCCTTTTAATGATTAAGTTGCAGAAAGCAGGGTATGTCAAAAAAATAAATAATAATGAAACCGATAAAAAGGTTTAAATTTGCATATTCATCCGTCGTAGACAAACTTGTGCTTCTATTTTGTGTAGATAATAATGCATAAATATGAGGTTTAGATGGGAAATATTCCTGTATGCGTTTAGCCCTAGTTTACAAGGATTTTAAGTCTGGTACTTTTTAGTTTGATTATTTTGAATCTTCGTTTTTAACATGGTATGTTAAAAATGGGTACAGTGCTAAATACAAGCAGATGCTAATGCTAGCACCTGTAACAGCCGCAGTGTTTGCACAACTAATCACATTAGCGAATACAACGGTGACAGTTTAGATCATACTCACGGCTAAACGATTAAAATATAAACAATACTGGATTGTAAAGTAATCCTGGGTGAACTCTTTTGATACTTGAATGATTATGCTTTTATAGATATCTCTCTCTCTATATATATATATATATGTATATGTATGTAATGTATGTATTTTTTTCTTTGTTTACTTTTTGGTCATGTTTTTGTCATATCTAGAGAGGAACGTCTTTTTAAAGCTCAACATATCATGGTGTAAGTGAGCATGAGACTGACAATGGTATCTCTGAGAGACCTTGCCACAGAATCAAAGAGAAAGATTGTAAATAATCTTGGGCTTCCAGTCTTTTTTATGATTATTATTTTTCATAATTGTACATCCAATAAATGAAGAGATGATATCCAGTGTCATGTCATTTTTTCATCCATAACTTTAAACACCAAATGAAGGTTCTTGTACATCAACGCCATTTGCAACATGACATCATGACTTTTGCGTAAACATACACGCCACTTTCGAGTCAGGTGGCGTGTTATCTCTACGCATTTTGAGCTATCCGCGTGTATGCGTATATGTCTACGCGCCATTAACGTCCGCGTGTACACTGTACACGCCGTCAAATCTCCAGTCATAAATGCCATTAACCCCAGTGACGGTTAAGTTTAGGGATGGGGTTGAGGTAAGTCATATCTTTTTTTTACCTAGGATGGTGAGGGAACAGTCATAAATGCCATTAACCCCAGTGACGGTTAAGTTTAGGGATGGGGTTGAGGTAAGTCATATCTTTTTTTCCCTAGGATGGTAAGGGAACAGTCATAAATGCCATTAACCCCAGTGACGGTTAGGTTTAGGGACGGGGTTGAGGTAAGTCGTATATTTATATAACGTTAAGTCAATGGCGTTCATAAACACGCTGAAAGGCGATTATGCGTCTTGATAGCACGCCAAAAATGCAAATACGAATTGGCGTGTCATACACACGCTACTTCATGAGATCAGTCTGCCATTTGTGTTTGAGATCAAAAGAAAGTTCAGCTCATTTTATCTAGCACAAACATTAACTTTGTTTCTGTATTGACTTTCTTTTCTTTCTTTTTTGCAAATAACAGGTGAAAATATCAAACATCTTCAAGTTGCAAAAGTTTTATTCAAAAACATTTAGGGACAGAAATTCCCCGATTTTAGACCTGCAAGGTGTTAAATGAACTTTGGACACAGTATATTAATGATCTGTATTACAGAAAGACACATCAATTTCACTTGACAGTTTCACACAACAATTTAAATATTTCCCAGATAACAACATGCAAAATTTTTACAATATCAGAAAAAGTTTCAAATGTGATTTGAAAGCTGACAACAAAACAGTTTTAAGAGTGATTTATGATGTAAGATTTGTTTCGTTGATTTTTGACAAATGTACCACAAAAATATAATCAGGTATTTTTTTCTTTGGACAATGTCAGTGTTTGACAATTGACATTACCGCTCTGCCAATATTTGTGTGCTGAAACTTTTTTGCTTTTTGTATTTTTTTTAAAATGACTTAAATGATTCATGTGCTTCTAAAATTGTGAAATTAACTCACCGGCAACAAGTAATGGCTCAATCTTTTGTTGTTTATTGTGCTTTTGCTTTTTTCTTCATTTTGCTAGTGAAGAAAACCACACATGTTGCACCTAAACGACAGCAGCAAATTCATAACCAATCACCTGGTTAACTTGGTAATTTCATGAGCTATGGGGCCAGTTTCATAAACGCATATAAACGCATATGTCTTAAAAACTTTTCTAACCAACTTGAACTTTTTGTTTGAAAAACAAATTTATGAAACTGATTTTTAAAATAGTACTTGTCTTAATTTTTAGGCTTGTAATACTACTCTGAGGTGATTATGCAACAGGCCCAAAATTGAACTTAAATGAATTTTGGTTTCTCTCTTTTTCTCTTAAATCATTAAATGTTCTTTGACTGAAAAGTGTTTCCGAAAGAAATGAATGTATTGATCTGGTTTGGAAATGCTCGAGACCGCCGCTGCGTTGTTACAGTCTGAATGCAACTCTGAAATTTCAAGCATAAAAAAAACTTGTGTGCTGGTCCCATGTACATTCATTTGACATTTTGCCTTTCTGTTTTGTACTTTTCTCTGTACATTTTATATTCATCATCATTGTTTCTCAATTAAACCGTTTGGCATCTCCATCAGACAGCCGTAAATCACTGGTAAACAACTTCCTTGTTAAAAGATCTCATCGCACTCCAATTATCAAACAGTGGTCACGGAGAGCAAAGGGTTGTACACTTTCTTCCCATCTACTGAACGGGTCCCGTGAGCCAGGAGCTCCTGAATGGTGATCCAGTTGTCCAGGATGCGTCGGCTGCGTTTCTTCATACTCTTTTTCTGGCTCAGCTCGAGTATGGAAGCCTGTCCCTGCGGTCCAGAGTCTTGCTCCTTCTCTTTCTCTCGCAAGAAGTCCAGTCGGCTCTGCATCATGAACTCGCGGCGTCGCCGTTGCTCCCGAGCTCTCAGAAGCTGCTGTTTGCGTTCCTCCTTGCTCCAATAGCGTCCCATCTTCATTTCACTGACCGCATCGTCGTCCGTGGTCATCCCGCTGCGCTCCTCCCGAATCTTCATGGCGCGAGCCTTTAGCAAACGGTCTCTTACCGGACGCTTCGCCACGTAGCGTGAGCCGTCGCTGCGGATCTTTACCTTCCACTCCATTCGAGGTGAAGATGGAGGTATAATCAAAGGAGTTGCGGTGGATTCTCTGTTTGCACACGTTATTGTGCTGGAGTGAGCAGGAACCTGTTCAGGGGTGTCCCGAACTTCTGGACCGTCAATGTCCCTCAACTGCATGCAACTCTGGTAGCGTTGAGGCAGCGTGGTACTGCAGTGGCGTCGGGACAGGTACGGACTGTTTTCTGCACTCCTTCCCCCTTTCACTATCCCGGGAGTGAGAGTCCCCCTTCGTGCTCCATCCAATCCCTTCCTACTGCTGCCGCCATTACGAGAGACTGACCGGAGCCTTGTTGCCGGATTAGAGTCTCTGTTGTCCCCGAGTTCTTCACTCTTTTTCTTGGCATCTGATGAAGGTGGCGCGTTTAGATTCTTCTCCCGGCTCGTGCTCGTCCTGTGACGGGGCGTCCGAGGTCGCATGGTTGCAGAGGCACTGGAATCTCCCGCCGCGGAGGGCGAGGGGTATCGTTCGCTAGCCAGAGGTGTGCTTCTGCAACTTTCCCCACCCGTATTATAGGCGCTTGTGCTCTCCTTGTCAGAGCGTTCCCTTTCTGGGATCTCGTTGATGTCTGACAGTTCATGGTGGATCGCCTCTGCACCTCCACACCTCGCCTTTGCTCCTTTTTCTTCATCGTCCTCTTCGTCAGCTGGCCAGACCTTTAGGCAGCGTTGGCGCAACTGATTCATCTTCTGAGCCCGCAAAACATTGCGCCACTTGAACTCCAGGTGACGTATTTCCTCGTCTAGGAGGGAAATCTCGTGCTGCATCAGGCTCTCGTTACAATTCATGTCTACAGGAACGCCTCCTCCTGCGCCATGGTTCCTCCCGTCCAAAAGGAGAAGTGCGTTTCCATTCTTCTCATAAAGGCACCGGATCTCCAGTAGCTCTCGGTAACGTTCATATTCCTCTTCGGTTAAACCTGGCATGAGCACTCTGCTGGTCACTGAGCCCAGTGTTTCGGGGACCCCGTGATCCGCCACTCCCACCCCATCCGGGCCTAGCAGCGAGTCGTTGCTGTAGTGAAACTCCCATCCGTGCTGAGCAGCGCGAAACTTGCGCAAACTGCCGGGTGTGTTGGTGGCGTTGGTGGTGCATGCACTGGTGGGATCATCCGCCAGCTCGGAGGACTCTTCACAGCGCGTGCTTTCATCTGTGCGACCCACCCCGCTGTCCAGCTCCTGGCTGTTATTGAGGGCAGTGTGCCATAAATTGGGGCGACCTCCTCTGATCCCAGTGATGTCACTCAGCAAGGAGCTCGCTTTCCTTTGGTGTTGAGGGCTGGGTAAGTTAGAGGCGTTTTCCAAGTCCTCTAGATCCAGGCCCACACTCAACTCCAAATCCAGATCATCAGCCTCATTCTTCCAAGATGTGGATTGTTGAAGATAGAAAACAAGAATGAAAATAAATAAATTAGCAAAATACTGTAAAATCATGCCGCACTCTTAAAAGAAAAGGTTCAATGGGTCTCTATATAGAACCTTCGGGTTCTTGATTCAATTTTGTGTCAAAAGGTTCTATGCAAGGAGAAGTGTCTTAAATTATTGAATAATAATAACATTTTTAACAGGTTTTTTTTAAAACATTTTTAGTGATTCTGGTTAAAGGAGTAGTTCACTTAAAAAAAAAAAAAACTTTGCTGATAATTTACTCACCCCCACGTCATCCCAGATGTCCATGTCTTTCTTTCTTCAGTCGAAAAGTAATTAAGGTTTTTGATGTAAACATTCCAGGATTTTTCTCCATATAATGGACTTCATTGGGAACCAAACACTTCAAGGTCTAAAAGACAGTTTCAGTACAAACTACAAACTGTTCAAAGGGCTTTAAACAATTCCAGACGATGATGAATAAGGGTCTTATCAAGCGAAACGATTGCTCATTTAAAAAAAATAATAATAATAATAATAAAGTTTTAGGTTTTATAAGCTCTAATGGGTCGCCTTGCTCTTTTCTGTGATGCACTTTTGTGACTCTCCTGTTCGAACTCGTTTATCAAAATGAATTCATCTTTTTTCAAGTCATTTGGTTCATTCAACGAACGAAATGAACGAGTTGACTCGGGAAAAGATTTGTTCATTTTGATGGACGAGTTTTAGCAGTAGAGTCACGAATGTGCATCACAGAACAGAGCAAGGCGAGCATTTAAGCTTATAAGACTTAAACTTTATTATTTATTTTTTTTAAATGAGAGATCGTTTTGCTTGATAAGACCCTTATTCATCATCTGGAATCGTTTAAAGCCTTTTTGAACAGTTTGCACTGAAATTGTCTTTTGGACCTTGAACCGTTTGGTTCCCATTGAAGTGCATTACAGTATATGGAGAAAATCCTGGAATGTTTTAATCAAAAACATTAATTTCTTTTCGACTGAAGAAAGAATGACATGGATATCTGGGATGACATGGGGTGAGAGAATTATCAGCAAAAGTTTTTTTTTTTTTTTTAAGTGAACTGCTTTAATTCATAAAATTATCATGATGATACTAATTAAAATGTTCTACAAGGCCAATTCACACTGCACAGAAAAAATGCCAACGAACACCAACAAGTTGGCTGTTGGGTTTAGAATTTTATTTTATTTTTTAAAAATAACTTGTTCATATTGACCCAACAGACACCGACAAACAATAATTGATATGTTCATTTGAGTAAAAAAGTAAAAAAATTAGTCTGAGGGGTGTGAACTGGCCTATAAATGAGATGCCTAACAGAAACCTTAAGGGTTTTATAGTACCTTTTCTTCTAAAAATGTGATGGAGAAACTTGCTTAAAAACATTCTGATTGGTCAACAGCAGCAAACACATGGAGACATCAGTGTTTGAACAGCAGAGGGCAGTGTTTGTCAATGGAAGCCCAATATCGGATGCTATAACTGATTCTGGGGTCTTTTCCCATCTGTTGTTGGAGGCCTTTAAATGTGAGAGGTTTCTCAAATGAGCCACCTGTGCTGGGGAATATACTGGCCCAAGGGCTCACACACACCATCTGGACCTTCCATACTCACGCACATACACTTGTGTGCTACTGACCCCAAATCCTAAAACTGTACAATCAGTAACTATTTCCCAAATGACCATTCACTGTTTATTGGTTCTTATTCTCGTTTCTTGTTTTAATGATTTTCCACAAACAGTTATTAAAGAATCTCAATTATAGATTTTCACTTGGTGCCAAACCCTATGGACACAGCTGACAGATTTCTAGAGCAAAATATTAAATTTGATTAAAGATGGAGTTTTATTTTTATTTAGAGCTGGACCCAAATGGGTTTTACTCAGACCAGTGTACATAAAGCTTTTCCATCTTCAATGGCTATAAGCTTGTATGTTATATTAAACCCAAATGAATAACTTTCTGGGTTCAAAATCAGCATCCTCAGTTTATCATGATTATGATATGCAAATAAGATGCATTTTTTTTTGTGTGATCTTTATTAACTTGTTCTCTTGTACAGTTTTTGTGTCAAATAGCATCATGGTAAATTAACTTCATAAACATGCCTCAGACTTCAAATGCTGTTTTGGTCTATTTGTATTCATGAACTGGGTGATTCCTTGGGGGGTTTGCATTATGTTTTATTTAAATATTTACCAGTGGGATACGGACTGTTGCTATGGCTTCCACGAGGGCTAAAGATGATAAATCTGGTTGTTAAAGCATGCTGACAGACCATGAGCTTTTGGACCAATCAATGAAGAGACTCACACAGAGAGAAGACATTGAGACATTATAATTTGTGTCCTTATTTAAACGTAGTCTGTTAATTTTGACTCTCGCACAGTTAAGCTGACCTTCAGTTTCGGTGCGATGGATGAAACTCATTTTGTTTCGTTATTTGATCACACTGCCAATATTAAAATATTTTACACAAAACAGTTTCCAAAATGATAATTGGATGTCTCTCACTTAACCTGCAATATAATGTGATATTGTTTAAAAAGCTTATCATGGAATAATCCCTACTTTTCCACACGCTTAAAAGTACTACATAGTGTATACTAGTGCTCAGCTACTCTTCCATTCTGAACAAAGCCGATGTCTCAGACTGCATTGGAAATGTGTTCGAGGAAATAAAATGGATATTGTGACTCACTAATGGAGGACGTGTATTATGGGAACTCCTCTAAAGTGTGACCTTGAGAGGAACAAAAGACTGCCAAAGCAGCCCATGTGTCCTCATCTCTCCTTGTGTTTTTTTTTCTCTTCCATTCTCTTCATTTATTTCCTCGTCTGGGTTTTTTGCCCTTCTCTGCCCTTCTCTGTCTGCTTTCATTTGTAAACAGATAACAGATCGAAGCCACGTGTTCACCTGTACACTGGAACACATTTGTCTGTCACTGCTTGAATATACTAAATCTACAGCCTCACAGCATAAGAAATGATATTTCCTCGAGTTATGAGTTTGTGCTCTAGGTGACCGGTGAGATAAAGACTGAATTCTGCAAAACAATTCAAAAGACAATAAGTAAATATGTTTTTCATTTAAACTTCTCCTGCCTCAATAAGAAAATTTTGTACGAAAGTGATTTTGGAGCGCTGATATCTGACTGCGGTTTATGAAGCGAAGGCGCGTCTCACCTCGATGTCTGGCCGTGCCAGTAGCAGAGAGATGTTGGTGCTGTCCTCTCTGGTCAGGATGGCCACTGCTTCCTCTCGGTTCTGGACATCCACCCCGTTTATCTGAACACAAACACACATACACAACACTTCGCATCACAGATGATGTTTGTGCTCATTGGTTTACATAACCCATGCATCATCTGTATTTTGTATTATTATTATTATTGTTTTGTTTATTTTGGCCACGAGTTACTATCTTGAGGCCACCAGTTACTATCTTGTGGCCACGAGTTACTATCTTGAGGCCACGAGTTACTATCTTGAGGCCACGAGTTACTATCTTGAGGCCACGAGTTACTATCTTGAGGCCACGAGTTACTATCTTGAGGCCACGAGTTACTATCTTGAGGCCACAAGATAGTTATAATTATTGTTTTTTTTTTACCAAAGTGGGACTAGAGGGGCTCCGTACAATAATAATGATGTTCTTATTATATTTTTTGTAGCCGATATGACGAAATGTTGCACTTTACTGTATTTTCCATTTTTGAAGTTATTCAAATCATATTTCAAGCTGTTCAACCATTATGGCAAACAGTGCACATCTGAAGTGTCTCACCTGAAGGAAAAAAAATACATTTATCGGCTTTAATTTATATCGGCCAAATTTTCTTATCGGGCTGATAATGATAACATTAAAAATGAACATAAATCGTCCGATGCCGATATATTGTGCATCTCTATTTTTAAGCCACCAACCTTAAACCACACTCTGAAATTTGATTGGTTGATATCAAGGAAGTTGATCATTATTGGACACTAGTGAACAGTGTATCAGACGGAGAATAACATAGTTTGGCTTTAGTTACCTGCAGTATTCGGTCTCCCTCGCGGATTCGGCCATCCTTGGCAGCAATGCTATTAGGGTTGACCTGCAATGATGATACAGAAATTTATATTTCTAAATATATAACACAAATAATCATTTAAAACAAAAATGTACATAGTGTAAATGTGTGCACTATTTATGCACTATATGCACAAATTTAACGGATATGCTATGGGGGCAAGTGCTTCCAAACAGTCAAAACATACAGTTGATATTAAAAGTCTACACACCCCTGTTAAAATAGCGAGTTTTGTGATGTAAAAAAAAATTAACAAAGATAAATCATATCAGAACTTTTGCACGTTTAATGCCACTGAAAATCAAAGTGACACATTTGGGAGACTGGGAATATCAGAAAACCTGTTGATCACCTTTACAGTACATGAGCTTGATGGCTGAACACACTCACATACCCAATTTATAAAAGGGGGTGCATATTTTTTCAGGTTGTTCTAAGTTTTTGTTTGTATAATATTTCTCTGAAATGTATTGAAGCTTGTTTCCACCACTCATTAAAAAAAAAATTATCATTGTGACTTTTATCTCACAATTGCGAGATATGAAGTCAGAATTGTGAGAAATAAAGTCGCAATTGCGAGATATAGTCACAATTCTGTAATTTTTTACTGTAAATGCATTACTGTACACAAGTTTTCCAGTATTTTTCACAAACAGAATTAGTAAAAAAAATGTACGTGATCATCGACAACATCTGTGGCATATTTGATTTTAAACATTTTCTTTCATAATGTGCTTATAAGGGGTAATTTGTGCAATCTAAGCATGCTGTAATATGAAATGACATTACAGCCTCAACTGCAACAAACAGAATGTACAGAAAGTGGACGTTTTCAAACAAGTTTCCTAAACACTCCTGCTACCCTTGGCTGGTTGGGATGCTTAACCCTTTTCCTGTCACCCCCCTTTTTGAGAATGGGGGTTAAAATGCACTATTCAAACTTAAATGGTTGTAATCCAAGTTTGGTCTTGTTTTAAAGAAAATACTCAGCAGATTATTGCTGAAGTGAAAACACTTCAAAAAATGAAAGTATGAAACAGTTATGGAAGTTTAAATTGACAGTAAATCAAATACTGTATACTGTACTATATATTTTTTATTTGATATAAACTATATATTTAACAAAATAGTTTTTACTCTAAAATTACTATAAAATCAAAGCCATAATTCTAACCAAGTTATGTTCCAAATTTGAAGTTGATATCACAAAAATGTATGTTCCCATGAGATTTTCTTTAGGCGTAGTACCAAAAATAGCCACCGGGTGCCATTGAATTCCATTGAATTTAGTTGAATACATTCTGCCTAAACAAATTAATACATTTCTGTCCAAATATCCATTCTGTCAAAAAATGTGGAACCCTGAGACACAGATCTTTCTGACAATATGTGTTTGGTCAAGATTAGTAAAGGTTTTGATCACAATTATGAAATATAATGATGCCCCAAAGGGGCGGAGCCTGATAAAATCATTTAGAGTACCTTTTCTATGGTTTTCACAGGATGAATTCTGAGTTTGTAAGCTTTCAAAAGATACCTACCTAATTTATAACTACTAAAATATGTGATATAATAAAAAAGGCGATAAAAAGGTAATATATTTTAGAGGATAATATATATATATATATATATATATTTTAAGAGAATAATATTATATTATATTTTTTTATTGAAAAATACTATTATATGTTTTATTATGAACTGTTAGCATGAAAACCCAAAGTTTCAATTATTAAAGGTATGTGTCAACTTTTTGTGACAAAGGTCAGAATTCCTGTTATGGTACAGATTTTTTGAGGTGCACTCTTGTCGAAAAATCATTGGTTACTCTTCTTACATAATTTGTAGCAAAAAAAACAGCAGTCAAATATCTATTTAGCAGTCTTAGTCCTTTCCAACAATATATAGTTTGTCATGACTAGATTAGGATTTAATAGTAATGAAGTCAATTTAGGTTGCCCGTATACGAGCAGGTGACAGGTAAGGGGTTAAACAGCAATCTTTTGAATTATGTTGAAATACCCTGCAAATGGCTTAAACTACAAAATTACATGCTTCAATTGTAACATTATATTAGGCTTAGCGTTAGGTTCTTTGTCTCCACATTGTGCATTGAAATCATTGAATGCACGGTGGGTGAGCTGTAGATTATCACGATTATACTATGGGCATTTGCCAGCATTGACAACTTATTGATGTTTGCAGTGCAATATTTGACCTGAAAGGATACAAACGATGGTTATTAGATCTAGAATTCTGCCCGCTTTGAATCATAAGGACACTGTAAAACAAAATCATTTTAAACTTTACAGAGATAAAGTAGTGCGTAAGATTACATTTTTTTCAATGAATGAATTATAGACATTGCGAGAGACAGTGCATTGATATAGAGCTGTGATTAAACTACAGTACCTGTGCATTAAACATTTTTATTGCACACCTTTCAGCCTATCTGAATCGAGTATTCAGACAGACCATGATATAAAGAATTAATAATATATAGTTTGCAAAATTGAATTAAGTAACAAGGTGTAATTGCATTGTAATTGTCCAGCTTAAGTAGGATTATCGTGTGCACATAGACTAATTCTTGAGAGATAAAATGGTGTTCTGGATTTAATATGGCTTTTTTTTTTTTAAATAATGATTTACTAACGCTGAAGCAGAAGGGCGTAGGTTCACAATCCTCTCTAAGGCTTCGTTCATTATTCATGGGTCAGCAGATTCCCGTTATTCCCCATTTCTCACCTCTCCCACGTAGATGCCCAGATCCTCTTCATCATCAGTGCGATAACACACCATTAAACCCAGTTTATCTTGCTGACAAGATTTATACAATTCCACCTCCTGAAGGAAAACAGAGAGAGAGGGAGAGAGAGCTGAACAAACAGAGATAAGATGCTCCAGTATTTCAGGCTAAAAGAAGCTTGTTTTGCAGTAGAGGGAGTTAAGAGATGATATTGACCTCGTACTCCAGGTCATCTTGTCTGTCCACCTCATGTTGACTAATGTCAAAGTAGTCCGTTGGGTCATAATACACGTGATCCATAGGAGACCTGAGGAGAAAAATCAAATATCTATAAGTTATAGTGATGTCACAGAAAGGCAGTTTAAACTCTTATTTGAGGTAATGCGTATATTATATTTAGACAAATCATTTACATGGTTTTATAAACTGGCAATTCACAAAGTATAATAAATATGTTATGTTAAGATGTCCTTGTTACAGTGTAATTTCATTTATGTACTGAGTAATATTAATGTACAGCATCATTAGGGTTTGGTTTAGGGTTCATTTACTTTTATCACTACAGTAAGATTAGTAAAGCTCCCTAACAGTGAGACCATGTGTGTCCCGGGGGCCATCTTACAGCTGTCTGAAGAGGTACGGCTCCGGCATGGGTGGCAGTGGAGGGGACGGAGGAGACGCGGGTCTGTTGTGATGAGCGGCTCGGCCTAACGTCACCATGTGCTGGAAGCTGATGTCTGTCTGCGTCCCGCTGTCCACACAGTCCGTCACGAGCAGCGTCCCGCCAGCAGCTCCAGGACCCCCGGCTCTCCTCCTCGTGTTACGCTTACAGCGCAGCGCCTGCAGACTCTGGTCCTGAGACAGCCGGGACAGGGCTTTACTGTTCACCTGCGTTCACAGACACACACATCCACGCTGAGGACAGTAACACTTTACATTACAACTTATCAGATGTGCTAATATCGTCTATTTTTCCTTGATATTTTGAAATCAAAGATCTTGGAAACATTAACTCAAGTCCAAAAAAACTAATATTTTGCAGCAAGGTTATTTTTTATATTTTTGTGGGGTTTTTTTAGCAAATAGCATTAATTTGTTTTTATTTAGGGTTTAGTTTTTATGGAAGCTTGTTTCCACCACTAAATAAATAAAGTTGCAGTCGTGAGAAATAAAGTCGCAATTGCGAGATATAAAGTCGTAATCGTAAGAAATAAAGTCGCAGTTGCGAGATATAAATTCGCAATTATGAGAAATAAAGTCGCAATTGCGAGACTTAAAGTCGCTATCGTGAGAAATAAAGTCACAATTGCAAGATATAAAGTCGTAATCGTGAGAAATAAAGTCACAATTGCAAGATATAAAGTCGTAATCGTAAGAAATAAAGTCGTAGTTGCGAGATATAAAGTCTTAAATAAAGTCGCAATTGTGAGATATAAAGTCGCAATCGTGAGAAATAAAGTCGCAGTTGCGAGATATAAATTCGCAATTATGAGAAATAAAGTCGCAATTGCGAGACTTAAATTCGCTATCATGAGAAATAAAGTCACAATTGCAAGATATAAAGTCGTAATCGTGAGAAATAAAGTCACAATTGCAAGATATAAAGTCGTAATCGTAAGAAATAAAGTCGTAGTTGCGAGATATAAAGTCTTAAATAAAGTCGCAATTGTGAGATATAAAGTCGCAATCGTGAGAAATAAAGTCGCAGTTGCGAGACTTAAATTCGCTATCGTGAGAAATAAAGTCACAATTGCAAGATATAAAGTCATAATCGTGAGAAATAAAGTCGCAATTGCGAGATATAAAGTCGTAATCGTAAGAAATAAAGTCTCAGTTGCGAGATATAAAGTCTTAAATAAAGTTGCAATTGCGAGATATAAAGTCGTAATCGTGAGAAATAAAGTCGCAGTTGCGAGATATAAATTCGCAATTATGAGAAATAAAGTCGCAATTGCGAGACTTAAATTCGCTATCGTGAGAAATAGTCACAATTGCAAGATATAAAGTCATAATCGTGAGAAATAAAGTCGCAATTGCGAGATATAAAGTCGTAATCATAAGAAATAAAGTTGCAGTTGCAAGATATAAAGTCTTAAATAAAGTCGCAATTGCGAGATATAAAGTCGCAATTGTGAGAAATATTCACAATTGCGACGAAAAAAAGACTATCTCACAATTCTGACTTTTTCTCACATTGTGAGTTTATATCTTTTCTCATCTTTTCTCAGAACTGTGATAAACTCACAATTGTGAGTTATCAGGCCAATTCTAAGGGGGGAGGGGGGGACTGACTTTTTTCCCCTCAGAATAGTTTATATCTCACAATTCTGACTTTACAACACGCAATTTCAACTTTATATCTCGCAATTCTAACTTTATATCACGCAATTCTGACGTTATGTCTCACAATTCTGACTGTATATCACGCAATTCTGACTTGACAACACGCAATTTCGACTTTATATCATGCATTTCTGACTTTATGACATGAAATTGCAAATTTATTTCAATAAATTCCAACTTTATATCTCGCAATTCTAACTTTATATCTCGCAATTCTGACGTTACAGTATATCTCACAATTCTGACTGTATGTCACGCAATTCTGACTTTACAACACGCAATTTCAACTTTATATCATGCATTTCTGTCTTTATATCTCACAATTCTGACTTTATAACCTGCAATTGCGACTATATTTCAATCAATTCTGAGTTTATATCTCACAATTCTCACTTTATAAAACGCAATTGCGACTTTAAATCATGAAATTCTGACTTTATACTCATAAAATATACTATTCTACAAACTCATTATACTATACTATTATACTAACTCGTTATATACTATAAAAAGTCAGAATTGTGAGATAAAAAGTCGCAATTACCTTTTTTATTATAAATAAAAAGCTTCCATATACCATTCACACCAAGCACGATAGGCTACCAATTAAAAAAAGTCAGTTCATGAACGATGAAAACATTGAGAGCCAATCAGATCAGAGCCAAAAGTTTTTGCTCTGTTTTTCTGAATTAATGACTTAATTATCTTAAAATTATGAGTAACTCATTAATTTATTAAAAAAAAAAACAGGGTGAAATTTTTTTTTTTTTTAAAGATGTATCATAATTTTGAGATATTTACACCTTTATGTTGTTACAAACCTGTATGACTTTCTTCCTTCTGTGTTACACAAAAGAAAATATTGAAGAATGTTTCTGTTTTTTTTCTCTCTCCACACAGTGAAAGTCAGAGGTGTCCAAAACAACACTGGCCCTCACTGGCTATCATTATACAGACAAAAAAAAACATTTCTCAAAATATCCTCAGGTTTGAAATGACATGAGTGTGAATAAAATAATACCATTTATCATTATTATTAAACATATCTACAATGGTCACTTATCAAAGCATCACACAACATTAACGCAACACTCAGATATGTAAGAAACGAAACCTTTAATCGAGCCTCCCCACTAAAAGGAGATGGTCCTCACTGCAGAACAAGAAATCCACAGGGAGGAGTCAGATCCAGATCCAACTCCTCCCACCTTACATATACCTAAACCTACCCAGCTCCACCTCCTGATCCATAAACCCACCCCTAAACCTACCCAGCTCCACCCCTTGATCCCTAAACCTACCCAGCTCCATAAACCCACCCCCAAAACCTACCCAGCTCCACCCCCTAATCCCTAAACCCACCCCTAATCCAACCCAACTCCACCCCTCAGATCTGGATCCGACTCCGCCCCCTGGATCTCGTGTACTGCAATGAGGTGCTACTGATTAAAAGAGCACAGCATGCCGTTTATCCGCCCCCTCTGTGCGAGAAAGAGGAAAGTGTTAAAGGAGAACTCCGGCGCAAAATGAACCTTTGGTCTAATAAAACATTGGTACCTAGTCGACCGTTCTCTGAGATTTATTTTCATGATAATTGAATGTAAAGAGTTTTATCTCTAAAAACTGTTTAGTGTATAACGCTAGTATATGGGGGCATATAATATGTAAAAATAAATTGCTAGTTAATACCACTAACAAGGCTCAAAATAGCCCCACCCTAACACAGTAACATAATGAGGGTCCCTACATGCAAAACGTTCATTCGATTATCATAAAAACAAATCTCAGACAACGGTCAACTATAGGTAACAATGTTTTATTCAACCCGGTCTCATCCCAAGACGTCATATAACTGACGTTTTGGGACGTCTTTTGACCATACGTCAATATTCGCCTTTTTAGGGCCCCCTTAAACGTCGGTAGATGAGGTTATGGGATCCTAACTCTACCCCAGACCTAAACCTAACCCTAAACCTAACCCGTCACCTAACTGACGTTAAAGGTAAAGCGTCAGTTGTATGACGGCCCGGGATCGCCATCTACCGACGTTTAAGGGGGCCCTAAAAAGGCGGATATTGACGTATGGTCAAAAGACGTCCCAAGACGTCAGTTATATGACTTTTTGGGATGAGACTGTGTTATTTTATTAGACCAAAGGTTCATTTTACGGCAGAGTTCTCCTTTAAGATGGGGGGAGCATGAGCATATCCAAGGAGAAAGCCCAGCTCATTTAGTGCTGAGGACACAGTGGAGAAACTGCACTCAGCAGAATATAGTCTCACGGTGATAAATGACCCTGATGCTCCAGATCTGCAGGCAAGAGGGCTTTCAAGTGTGTCTAAGGGTTTAATATGAAGGATATAGTGTGGTTGATTTTATACTGGTATGAAAGTCTTGTGTTTGTTTTATGCAAAATGCCTGATTTACATCTTAGATGTTGATTCACATGACGCCCATGACATTAGTGACTCCAGACATCTATTATCTTGCAAATACAGTTCTAGTCTACCCTTGTGCAAAACAAGTATGTGTACTTACAGTGTAGTTAACTAAGAAAGTACTAATACACGGTAACTGCATGGGGTTCAGGTTAGGTTTAGGAGTGGGTTTGAGGTTAGGGTTATTACCTATTGCAACTACTATATTAGGCACAATATGTACATGGGGAAATAGGACTATAAAATAAAGTTCCACCATACTAAGTATACTGTATTTTTAAAAACCTGTATTACAGATACCATTTATGAAATTGAAGGCACCTTAAGTGTACTTAAAGAGAGTGCACTTTGTAATATTAAATTAAAAGTTTTATTTTAAAGGACATTTTATATGTCAATTCATTTATATAATTAATAATTTTGTCATGGTTTAAGTACACTTATTTTGATGTCTAACACAGTAATTCACACATGTAAAGTAAGTGGATATAATTTAACTGTAGTTTATTTAATATTACATTTTAAGTTAATATATTTTTAAATGTACTATATTGTAACATCATCAGAAATATATTTAAATACACGACATACAGGTTTCAACAGAAATTTCATTAAAGGAGAACTCCGGCGAACAATGAACCTTTGGTCTATTAAAACGTCGGTACCTAGTCAACCATTCTCTGAGTTTTGTTTTCATGATAATCGAATGTAAAGAGTTTTATCTCTAAAAACTGTTTAGCGTATAATGCTAGTAATGGGGGCACTGACTAAGTAAAAAGAAATCGCTAGTTTATACCACTAACAAGGCTCAAAATAGCCCCACACTAACGCAGTAACATAATGAGGCACCATACATACAAAACGAAGCATTGAGAACTTTGTAAGTGTACAGACCGTTTAATAAGAAGATATTTTATGAAGACAGTTCACTTCGCGTATACAGACAGGAGCCATCTTAAAAAATAGTCTCGATAAGTCGAACCACGAACGTCGTGCTGAGTGATCTGAACTCTGTGAAGTTCAACGAACTTCTGAACTGTATGAACGGCGTTCGGGGATCGACTTATCGAGACTATTGGTGGCTCCTGTCTGTATACGCGAAGTGAACTGTCTTCATAAAGTATCTTCTTATTAAACGGTCTGTACACTTACAAAGTTCTCAATGCTTCGTTTTGCATGTATGGAGCCTCATTATGTTTCTGCGTTAGTGTGGGGCCTATTTTGAGCCTTGTTAGTGGTATAAACTAGCGATTTCTTTTTACTTAGTCAATGCCCCCATTACTAGCATTATACGCTAAACAATTTTTAGAGATACAACTCTTTACATTCGATTATCATGAAACAAAACTCAGAGAACGATTGACTATGTACCGATGTTTTATTAGACCAAAGGTTCATTGTTCGCCGGAGTTCTCCTTTAAAGTATATTGTAGTTTACCATTAATGCTTCATTACATTCAGCAGTATCTACAATAATCATTTTTTCAAAAACAATAGAAGTAATTGTGAAATTATAAATAAAGATGCACTTAAGCAAGTTCAGCTATAACTGCATTTAAGATAAATTTAAACCATAATACGTTTCTATTTAATTGCAATTAACATGCAGTTACATGTCTAAAAACATTCAATTCAGTTTACATTTAAAGTTCCGCTGTGGTGAAAATCAAGCTTGTAATGTTGTTTATATGTGGTGTTTTTGATTTGCTTTAAGACAAACCATGTGTAACTTCAAGTCGACAGCATTCCTGAGTATTTTCTCCTTAAAACTGTAGTGAACCAAAGACAGTCTCAAAAACACGGTTTGAAATCGCTGCTGTTTCTGACCTCACAAACTACCTTGTAACCAATCAGATCAATGTGTGATCGTCAACGAGTGGATCTCTGAGCTGAGTGAGTGAGTGGAGGCGGGCCTCATTTACATATTCAAAGAACCGCGCATACTAAATGAGGCAAGGGTGTCGGGTTTCATTCAAGCTTAAGGCATGAAGAAGGAAAACACTTTTGGTGATCAAAGATGAGTTAGTGACTATCCGAGGGGACTTTAAACATATTATTTTAAGGTATATTATTTACATTCTAAGTACTCTTTATAAAGGTATGCTAAAGTGTTTTGTTTTCACACGAGTAAAAAACTATTCTTCGCCACGTTTATGTTTCCACTTCTCACTGTTATTTGCTGCAACTGGGAGGCTGTAGGAGGATCATCTTTGACCTCTGACCTTTGTGCCCCTCTGACCTCTCCCAGAAGCTTAAGGAGGACTAGCATGTGTATGAAAGCATTCCCACCTAAATGCTTCCACTGTGTTTGTATGGAGGTATGGCTGAGACTCGTAATCCCTGCGGCGAGAGAGACTGGTAATTAGGGATTAGTGTGATAATATTCAGCAGGATTCACATGCAAGCAGCGTGAGTTTCAGACTCAGGTCCGAGTGGGCGGCTTCATCAAAGTAACACAGAGAACACCCAGAGCAAAGACATGTTTCCTCCCTCGCTTTCCACCTACAGCGACTCAAATGGAAATAATGCCGGTCTAAATACTATGTGACTAAGTTAGTATGAAGTTATTCCTCATAGACGCACACACTGTATGTTTCTGAAAGAATGCATTGTCATTAATAAGCCACACTGAACCTGTTCACAAGTCTGTAAGATGCCGAACATACTATAAGCACAAATGTGTCTGATTTTTGCACAGCATTCAATACAAGCACAATGCAAGTATGCCAAGTGTTGTATTCCCAGTGTTTCCACACTGTGGTGGATCTGCTAACATGTGTTATAGTGAACATTAGCTAACATTCTAACTTGGGATGAGCACAATTCCACGTTTGTAATAGACAAGTGAAATATAATCAGTCTGATTCATGTCCACAGCCCCTGATCAGATACGCTTGTTTATGGACATTATGTTGATCCTGGAAAAACATTTAATCAACCAATCAGATTTGAGGAACAAGTTTGCAGTTTATGTCAATTTTATTAACATCAGTGTTATTCACCTATCATGTATGATAGGTGATCGTAGGGTATCGTAGGGTAAGGTTTAGGGATATGGTTAGGATTACATTTTCGATCAAGATCAAGAAAATATGTTGACCCAGGAACGTGTCAAACTCGACAGAATCAGGATTTGCATTTACTGTAGGTGTGTCCACCCAAGTTCTCAAAGTAGACTATGGTCAGATATGTCTCTGAGAAGAAGAGCTTTTTTTTGCTCTAGTAGTGTGTTAATAATTTTAATTTTACAAATATATTTGTCATCCCCATCAATTTCTCATTAATGCAATTATCTAATCAACCAATCACATGGGAGTTGCTTCAATGCATTTAGGGGTGTGGTCCTGGTCAAGACAATCTCCTGAACTCCAAACTGAATGTCAGAATGGGAAAGAAAGGTGATTTAAACAATTTGGATTGTGACATGGTTGTTGGTGTCTGAGTATTTCACAATCTGCTCAGTTACTGGGATTTTCACACAAAGTGTGAAAAAGAATAGTACGGAGCCCGGGAAGTCACCTATGGGGAAAAAAAAAAAACAATCCGAGGCGACGGTTTTGCAATCCGTCCCCTCAGTTTATAAACTGTACTCACGGATTCTTAAACTGTTCCCTCGGTTTAACAATTCGTGCCCACGGATTAATAAACCGTACCCACGAGTTCCTAATCCGTGCTCTCAGATTTGTAAACCGTGCCCTCAGTTTTTGCAATCTGTACCCAGAAATTCATAAACCGTACCCACGCTTTCGCAATCCGTACTCACGGATTTGTGGCTCGTCCCCCAGAGTGTGCCGCATGATTGAACCACGCCTCCTGTTTAGATGTGGGATGCATTGTTTTTAAAAGGACTTCACATTCAAAAAATAAATAAATATAGGCCTAACACAAACACAAAGTTATAGGCCTATAATAATAAAACATTCATAAATTGTTTTATGATTACCATAGCCTATTCCTGTCTTAAAGTGAACTCATTTAAATTTATAAACGCAAATAATAGGCCTAATAATAATAATTAGGCTATTATTATTACATTTAGGCTACAGATAAGACGCTTTTATCAAAAAAAAGAAACAAAGCAATTCGTCAAATGTCAGTCATAATACAATAATACAGGGATGAGATTATCACAAATAAACACAAGATTTTGACGCATGTCCAAGAGTTTGTGCACAAAAAAGAAATAACAATGACTTTTTCCCTTTATTAAACATTTAAAATATTCGCAAATTAATATGAAAAGAAAATAGACTTTCTAAAAACTATATTTTGCCCGCATTGAGAAGGGCATGTCTCTGGAACCATAGAAAGATGATTTATTGGTGATTTATAGTCTAATCATAATAAATGTGTCTGAAAAATAACGATGGATTTTTATTGCTTAAATAAACAGTTTTCTAGTGACGGGTGATCTCCATCTCCGCTGTAAAGCAGATGCACCTTAGAGAAATACACTTTTCGGATTGTATATAGCCTAATCGGACGGTATTTGCTTTCGATTCGAATTTGTTTTCGTTTAAAAGTGGACATTTCAAGCTTTAGATAGGCTTTTGTTTCAGCTTATTTATGAGACGCGCTCCGGAGATCATGAAAGCGCGCCTGATAAACAATATTTTTAACAAAACAAAAATATTTGATTTTACAAATAGGCCTACACAACGTTTTCTTGTTATTGTGAGTTTACACAAATAAAAGTAGTAGCAAATAATTGTATTATGTATAATGTATTTTTTCTGTATGACTAGAAATGCTATTAGGCTATTTTAAATTGTTCCACTGTTATAGGAAGTGTTTGCGGCCGCTCCAAACAAACACTTGGATATGCGTTTGTTTGTTATAATCTTAGCCCATTGTTATTGTCTAAGACTGATTTGACGAATTGCTTTGTTCTTTTTTTGTGGATAAAAGCGTCTTCTAAATAGGCCTATGTAGCCTATAAATGGATTTTGATAGCTAACGTTAATTAGCCTATTATTTGCGTTTATTAGCCTACTATGAATGAGTTCACCGAAGACAGTAATATGTTTAACATCAAATAATTTATAACATATAACCAAATCTTTTACAGTTTTTGAACTGTGTTATTATTATTTTATTTATTTTTTAGCTTATTATATAGGCCACTGAGCTTTTTCCTCTAAAAAAATGGACTTTAAAGATAAAAGTAGCCTAAATGTAGGTGGTTTTTTTAAAAGAAAATGCAAGAAATTATCCATTTTAAAAAAAAAGGATTTTAAAAACAATGCAATGCATCCCGCATCTAAACAGGAGGCGTGGTTGAATCATGCGGCACACTCTGGGGGACGAGCGACAAATCCGTGAGTACGGATTGCGAAAGCGTGGGCACGGTTTATGAATTTGTGGGTACAGATTGCAAAAACTGAGGGCACGGTTTACAAATCTGAGAGCACGGATTAGGAACTCGTGGGTACGGTTTATTAATCCGTGGGCACAAATTGTTAAACCGAGGGAGCAGTTTAAGAATCCGTGAGTACAGTTTATAAACTGAGGGGACGGATTGCAAAACCGTCGCCTCGGATTGTTTTTTTTTCCCCGCAGGTGACTTCCCGGGCTCCGTAGAATAGACAAAGAACAGCGTGAAAAGGGAAAAAACATCCAGTATGCAACAGTCCTGTGGGCGAAAATGCCTTGTTGACGCCAGAGGTCAGAGGAGAATGGGCCGACTGATTCAAGCTGATAGAAGAGCAACTTTGACTGAAATAACCACTCGTTACAACCGAGGTATGCAGTAAAGCATCTGTGAAGCCACAACACGCACAACCTTGAGGCGGATGGGCTACAACAGCAGAAGAACCCACCAGGTACGACTCATCTCCACTACAAATAGGAAAAAGGGGCTACAATTTGCAAGAGCTCAGCAATATTGGACAGTTGAAGACTGGAAAAATGTTGCCTGGTCTGATGAGTCTCGATTTCTGTTGAGACATTCAGATGGTAGAGTCAGAATTTGGTGTAAACAGAATGAGAACTTGGATCCATCATGCCTTGTTCCCACTGTGCAGGCTGGTGGTGGTGGTGGTGTAATGGTGTGGGGAATGTTTTCTTGCCACACTTTAGGCCCCTTAGTGCCAATTGGGCATCGTTTAAATGCCACAGCCTACCTGAGCATTGTTTCTGACCATGTCCATCCTCTGATGGCTACTTCCAGCAGGATAATGCCCCATGTCACAAAGCTTGAATCATTTCAAATTGGTTTCTTGAACATGACAATGAGTTCACTGTACTAAAATGGCCCCCACAATCACCAGATCTCAACCCATCATCTTTGGGATTTGGTGAAACGGGAGCTTCGTGCCGTGGATGTGCATCCCACAAATCTCCAGCAACTCCAAGATGCTATCCTATCAATATGGGCCAACATTTCTAAAGAATGCTTTCAGCACCTTGTTGAATCAATGCCACATAGAATAAAGGCAGTTCTGCATTAGTACAGCATTAGTATGGTGTTCCTAATAATCCTTTAGGTGAGTGTATATCTTCATACCGCTCTCTTATGGACCCTAAGGCCTGACCTGTTGTAGTTACCTGTAGGTAACTGGCAGATATTCAAATAAAATTGCCTATTAACATCATACTTCTTCATACTTCTGTGTGAGTTTGTACTTGGAACAACCTGGAAGTCTGTTAGATCCTCAGGTCTTTAGTGTATGAGGCTTCATTTTTCTCTGTAACTACTTATAGTGTGTGTGATGTTCAAATTGTAAAAGTTGATGTTTTTTTTTTTTGTTCATGTGTCCTTGTAATTTTTTAATTTTATCAAAAATAACATCCCATCCCTCTTGTAGCGACATCTCTTCTCTGATGTGTTTAATGGCGTGAGGGCGGGGCAATAACCTGTCACTCGCATGAGATCCACCAATAGCAAACTACAACCATCCAATCAATTCCCAATGGACAAAATCAAGTCCCATCCTAATTTACTTTCTCCTTCGAGAAGCTGTTTCACTCGGATATGCATCATAGAGAAGAAAACACTATAATATCTTGCCGTTTTTTTTTTAATTCCACCCCACTAATCAACTAGTCTACAATCCTGGCTTTACTTAATGCACATACTCGTCTTTTTCCACTAACATTTTTCTCAATGAATATCCCATTTCACTTCACTGGAATCCTTTATATTACGAATTTAAAATGATTAGTGAATGGCATTTCACAGCGACTTAAAGCCAGGCGACTGAATCCTGTGGAAGCCTGTGTTCAGTATTAGGCACAGACTCCATGCGGGACATTTGCTGACAGTGACCTTGTCCGTTGTCTGGAGATTTCTATTTAAACTGGGTTGTCCCTCCCAAATCCATTTCAACACAATATTAGTGCTGCTCTGTTGTGCCCAAAAATGCCACATTGGGCTTGAAGATTCATCGTCCCTCAGCTTTTAATAGTCTTGCTGTAAAGGCCAGTCTTCTCTGCTGTCTCCCCGTCATATCATTTCCAAGGATACGACCGTCAGGGGCACTGGCTTTCATAAACGCAATCATGCACACAGTTTAACACGCCTTCCCTAGCCAGAGCTATAAACACACACACATACTTGGAGTGTAGTTTGGACGGACGGTTTAATTAACAGTAAGCGGTGATTTATTACATTGGAGATGTCCTCATCTCCTGCACGGAGGCATAACCGCGTCCCCAGACACTAATTCAAGCGGGCGTAATGCGGAAACCATCCCGAGCCGCACGTCCGCTGCTGTGTCTGCAGGGTTACAGGTCCAGAGACACGTGATTACAGAGGGACACAACTATAGGTGTAGAGATGAGAAAGATGAGAAAGTCTCCTGAAGCTGGAGGACGGAGAGCAGACGGGGGGTGGAGGGAAACGTTCAAAGAAGGTGACTGACAGAGAGAGACAAAACAGGGGGAAGGGAAAGAGAGCATGATGGGGAGATTCAGAGAGACTATCTCGGCCGATCAGCAGCAGTATAACCATGACTGGCACTAAAGGCTATTTACAACCTATAGAGCATTACCTTTAGTCATTATTATTGCTAATAATAATTGTATTATTCATACTATATGTTCCAATTTATTATAATATATAAATATAATGCTTTGAGTTAGTTTTTATTAATCAATGTTGCAAATATTTTATGCATTAGTTGAATCAAAATCGATTTGAATGTTTTTTTTTTGGATTAGCATGTTGCTAAGCTAATCGTTTAACACCTAACCAGACGCGATAAAAGTCAGTAACTACGAGATGCATTAAAATCTATCAAAAGCCAATCAGAACAGTGTGTGGACAGAGTCTCGCGGCATGTGCACAACGCTAGGGCAATTTTGACAGCAGTAGCCTATATAATCATAATCACAAATATTACACAATTTAAACATTATTAAAATGCCTGAGTAACTAAAACAATCTTTGTCAAATAATAGACCATTTGTTCACAGTTTGAACATTTTCCATTTGTTTAATTTCAAGATCTGAGGTGAATTATCCATTGTTGCTTTTACAGATACAAAGCTGGAGCACTAAATGAAATTCAAAGTCACATTACACAATTTTAACATTAAATAAAGCACATAAACAGTACCTGAGATTATCATTGCCACACTTTGTGTCTGCCGTGACTTCGCAGAAAAATAAAACCGTTTCTAAAATAGTATCGTCGCGTGTCGCCGTTGTGGCGGGTTAGGACAAAAACTCTGATTAACATGGAAAAGATTCCTTTTAAAATTTTTGGAGAACAGTTGCCAGCCACCACCAGTATTTTTGATCATTTTCATGTTTATCAAGTTTCATGGCCCTTCAGAATATTTTGTTGTATTAATATCTGAACATGCATATCAAAATAAAGAACAGAACCTCTGCTTTTAAAAACAAAACAAACAACATTTTATTCTAGTTTTATTCATCTTTTTTTTTTTTTAATCAACACTTGAATGTGACATTTTAGCAAAAAGCTGAGAGAATAGCATTTTCAAGCGTTCGGTCTGTGATTGTTCCGAATGTGCAAAAATGGTTTATGGTTCACTGAACGACCATGAAAAACATTGCTTTAAACATTTTTCAATTATGATTTATAAAGTGTTTTTGGATTTGACAAAATTATCTTGAAAAAGGGACGTTTCTTTTTGCTGAATTTATTTGCAGTTCTGCCTTATTGTTTGACCCAAACACAATATAATTTTGCTGCCAGTGTCTTCTTTTTTAAAACCGCCTGTTCATCTGAAGCCCATGATGCTTTCAGATAGAGGCAGTTCACAGGCTTTAACAGAGCGAACCAGGGGGGAGGTCGAGGATGAAGTGGTTCATGGGATGATTAATAATGGTGAGATGGCTGGTCTGCCTCTTATCTTGGTCCACCGTGCTCTCGGATGGGTTTTAGAAATGGTCTTGGGCATGTATTGGCGCTGGTGTGTCTCCAGGAGCACAGCAGTCCAGGAGGACAGATTGTAGGAATATAGTTCTGTCAGGACCAATATCGTCAAAGATGATTGACAGTAGCATACAGTTTTGGATTGGCAGTATATTTCTGTTCTGTACAAGAACTCCCTGCCCATCCATGCATATATCATAAATGTGGCTAATGTGCTTGCAAATTATAGAGTTTATAATATAACATAAAATTCACAAAATGCAGCCAGAAAACTTAAATCATCTAGATTCAGTCAGATTTACTAAATAGAAAGTGTTTGCTTCACTCTATTTTATATTGTTTCAAAAGTCCTATATTGCAAAGCAATAAAATGAGTATAATGTATTTTCTGTTGAGTTTGTGTGAAGATAAAGTGCCTACTCTGCTCTAATTGGTCAGATGGTTCAGTCTGGTGTGATTGGTCTATCCTGCTCTGATTGGTCAGATGATGAAGTCTGATTTGATTGGTCCACTCTTTTCTGCTTGGTCAGATGGCCCAGTCTGTTGTGTTTGGTCAACTCTCCTCTGATTGGTCAGATGACCCAGTCTGTTGTTATTGGTAATGGTATACTCTGCTCTGATTGGTCAGATGGCCCAGTCTGTTGTGATTGGTCTACTCTGCCCTGATTGGTCAGATGGTTCAGTCTGTTGTGATTGGTCGGAAACCAGACAGCTATTACCATATCTGAATTTCAGCTCTTTATCTTCCTCAGCACTTGATACACAGTGATACAGTGATAATGGCATTGGTTTTACTGTATCAATTCTAGCACAAGTCCTCATCCTTTTGAAGTGCAGGCTAAGAGGATTTGCTTTCACTGTGCTGAAAACAATGTCTTCTTCATACGTTGACAACACAATCCAAGCTCTTCCAGGCCTCAGCTACTTCAACAGTGTTTAAGGGTCAAAGGTAACGCTGTTCGCAGGCAGCCAAAGAAGACCATATATAGCTGCAATTATGTAGATTTGTTGCAAACCTACGATGGTTTGAGAAGGACGTGTGACTGGAATTATTGACGACTCATTTCAGTTAGTTCAGAATCGATTCTTTCTTTTAGGAGACAATAACAATTTATCCTGCACTTTGATCTTTATAAATTTGCTGACCTTTTACATTTACAGACAGATATATTACACACTACATAAAAGTTAATATCTGAAAAATTATGATCGGGTAACTTTAATATGGCTGTCAAAATAAAGATTAAATGCACCACACCTGATTTTTGTGAAACTTTTATTTTTTTAATCTGAAAAGCTTAACTTGCTTTTCTACAGATCCCATATTGAGTATAGTGATATATCTCCAATTCATTTTCCAACAAGTGGCTCATCTGTCTCCTCTGCAGCATAGCATCTGTTTGGATGAAACCGGTGTTGTGCGCGTCACAAGGGTTATAAGTGGGTTTATTTGGTATCTAATGGTAGCTCATGTGTGTTAGTAAGACACATTGACACCTGTTCTGTGGCGCACACACAGTGCATGTGAGAGAGCGCGGGCGGTGAGAAGCATACTAATGTTCCCCGCTCACTCTCTCGGGACTCCCCGTCTGACAGCGGCTCAGAGTAAACGCTCTCCAGATAAAACCGCTCAGAGCTGGGAGCGCCAGCACATTCTCACATGTACCTTTCAAGAGTTTTGTTGAATTATTTAACCTGTTGCTGCAGTAACACTTCTCTTTGTCTCTGAGATAATACTAGAGCGGTTAATTTCCCTTTTGTAGAATTCTTCACAAATCATCTGCATATTCCGACAGTTTCAGACATCTGGACATTAAAAATGCATGCATGCTTTCTGTCTCTTTATTTTCCATTCTAAAGTATAAAGAGCCTGGCAAACCTTTAATGTTCTCATTTTTTATTACCCATGCAGCATGTATGTGAAAGCTGTGGCTGTAGAAATTAACTATGCATAACTCATATCATACCCTGCAGACAGTTTGTCAAGGGAATACATATCTGCTGAAATGCCGTGAAGCGGAGCGATCCTTTCCTACTGTGGGCCTGCTGCTGCGGATTTATTCAAATTAAATTCAAAGATGTGTTCGAAAGCCTCTTGGAAAACAAACCAATTGGATGATTGTACAGCAGGCATTGTTTGTGCAATCAGCTTTTGTTTGTACAAAGATTCATTGTTTCATTTTGTAGTCTCTCAGCACAGACAACATGGGAGTCTAAACGTATTTCGAACTATTTCTTTCTCTTTGATGTCTGAAACATTACTTTGTACGAAACCCAAATTAGGAATGCTCTAAATAGGCAGCGACTTTCTTAACAGTTACTGATATGCTTTACACAAATACAGAGTCCTGACTACAGAGTAACCCTCATTCTGTGAAGTCTTTGGGGATTCTCATGTGACTGTTTATTTGGAGTCTCACTGAAACCATAACTTTGTTTGCAGCAAACACAACATTTTGACTAAAACGGTTGTTTCCAATAGTGTTTAGCAATCTAGGCCCAATGGAAAACATACAGTAGCTCGACCTTCAACAATGCACCAATACATACAATCAGGGCTTGACATTAACACTCACCAAAAGCGTGTGTATTTGAGCTGTGGTGTGTAACACAGTCACTCCTACTAGACACTTTGGCAGCTTGAGTTTTACCCAAGGTGTGGCACATCAAGCCACCTCTCAGTTATAAATTGAGTTAATCGCTGCTTATTACACTTAAACAGTCAAATACACACAAAATAATGTCAAAATGCTGGTCTTGTCGATTATTCACGTAAAAATGAACGTAAACAGTTGTGAAAGAAAATGCATGTCACAGTATAATGGATCTGTGCGTCAGGTCTTAAAGTGACAACAGCCTAATAAACCTGCTGACAAATTGAGATCATATTAAAAATCTTCTTTATGGCAGTGATTCCCCATGTCAAAATTGGGGCAAGTGAAAATGTAACAATTGTAACTTTGGAAAACCTGTTGCCACAATGACTGTTGAGCAACATTTCTGGTGAATATAAAAACCTACATGCAGTTTCCAGCTGAAAAAATAAGGGCAATTAAACACCAACACACTGTGTTTTATTTCTTTTCAATCAAATTTTAATTTCAGGGCAGATTATTGTTTAAGAAGACTTATTTTATTTTTGCACTGGTCCTTTACTATACTTCATACAACCTCACAATTTGCACAATAAAGGGCCCAAAGGCTTGCAGAAAAGCTGAGAGGGCATTGTTGCTCAAGTTTGCTTTTGTAAACACTGTTGCTGACTGTGCGTTCACAGCGGACGCGAATAGTGCGTCAAATTTGCGTCTACCGCATCTAGTTTGGCGCTTGACCACTTTGTGTTAATTTGCGCATCAAGAGTGAAACTGATCCGCGTAAAAAAAAAATTTGAAGCAAAATTTACGCGCGTCACACGTGTCAGAATCGAAATCCGTTGGCGGCCATTTTTTATGGCTACCGTGCATTCATCGAGAGAGTCACCGCTCTGTATTTGCTCTGGAGAGCAGAACAGCGGCGTGGGGATCATCGTCGCCGTATTTGTGTCCACCGGACCCTTCGGAGGCGAACCATTTGGCGAGTTTCACCAGTCTCCAGGAGCTGTCGGTAGTTGCCTATTTCCGCCTGTTCTGCGCAGAGTTTGATGATCTGTTGTCCCGCATCGCAGCGAGGATCACCCTCGCCCTCATCCATCTAATCTGTTATTTATTTTCGATTTGATGATAAACAGAGCCAGCCTCCAAAAGTTATTAACCTGTCCTGTGATTTTTCTCTCTCACGTCCACAAACTTATGCACATGTATGTTGTTGGTTGTCTTTACATCATAATAATATTTCATATAATCTAGATATGGAATAAATAACATTCAATACAAAATGAACATGTCTCGTGATAAAATATTTGCTTTGTTGTGCATTAGAACCACACCAGGCATTTAGTCATATAACAAAATAATTTATTGAAGCATCCAGATACTTTACCACGTCCAAGCAGCAGGCTCCTGATTGGTTAACGCGGCGCGAATTTGACTCCAAAGTTCAGATTTTTCAACTCGGGCGGCAGGCGCGAATTCGCGTCAAACGTGTGAATGCACAAATAGCCAACGCATTCTCACCCCAAGGCGTCACCTTTGACCATGCTTCAATATTTGACGTTTTAGGCGCCCTTTAGCGTCACTTACATGACGCGATTCTACGGCGTCATCTAACTTACGCTAAAGGAAAGCGTCAGTTAGAGGACGCGGTTAGGTTTAGGTGTGGGGTGGGGGTAGGGTACACGCGATCCTAGGGCGTCATCTAACTGACGCTAAAGGGCGCCTAAAGCGTCAGATATTGAAGCATGTCCAAATGCTTCCCAAGGCGTCAGTTAAGTGACGCCTTGGGGGTGAGAATGGGCTGAAATAGCACTAACCCAGATAGCACAAGGCTGTTTGATCTCCTATTTACATCTGGAAGACGTATTTTAAAGAGTGTTTGCTCATCTGCAAGACGTCTATAGGACGTTTCCTGAAGATGTCAAATAGACATTTAGAAGATGTCTCTAAGATGTAATGATTTAGAATGCATGTTAAACTGACATCTTATTTACGTCTATTTGACATCTGCAGGAAACATCCTATAGACGTCTTGCAGATGAGCAAACACTCGTCTTCCAGATGTAAATAGGAGATCAAACAGCATTGTGCTATCTGGGAAATCATTCGCGTGTAACGTGCTTAACGTGTCAGAGACTCAATTCGCGCCATTGAGGCGTATTCACATCTACGCTCTACGCCTCATTCGCGCCACAGGAATTTTTTACGTGCGTAACGCGTCTTTGCATTGACTTAACATTGAAATCATTCGCACCTGACGCGCTATTAACGTCCGGTGTGAATGCACCATTAGGTTTAGGGTTTAGTGTATGTCAAACATTATTTTCAAATGCAATAGAAGATTAACCTTTTAGAGTCACTCACCGGACATTTCATGTTTGAGCTGCCATGTTACACATTTTATTATTAACAATGAATTGTTAATAATAAAACTGTGCCAGATTCATTTCGGATAAAACTGAACTCACCTTTAGCGCTACTCACTGGACATTGGAGAGTGTTGAGAAACGTCCAGGAAGAAACATAAAATCATTTTGGTTTGGGTTGGTTTTTGGCATTAGCATGTTGCTAAGCTAACAATGTGGTGCTGTTATAACTTATAAGTACAAACAAAAATTTGGCCATTTTTTTTTTTTGCAATTGTACGAATATATTTATCATCGACATTCATGCTCATCCACCATATTGGATGATTATTTTTCTCTGTTTTGTAACAGAGCTATTATCTGAGCATAATTCAATGCGCATAGATCATCTATATCGCAGCCCTTTGACTTGACCTCTGACTGCCTCATTAATCCTGTACATACCAACATGTCTCAGAGACATAGGCTACCTGTTGGTGTACATACTGATGAGGTGAAGGATGAACTCACTGTTGACACTCATTTCCATACTGAGTAGATCTTGATCCCTCCCTTGACGATTAATTCCTCTGGGATTAATTAGACACACATAGTGCTGAACCCTCATTAACACGCTCCTGTGATATTATCTGATACAAATGTGCGTCTGCACTCCGGTGTGTGTGTATTTGTTCAGAGGTCTGGGTGATCCTTTCCACTCAAACCTCTCCAAGTTGACTTTTTACATTTTCAGAAGGAAATATGAGTGGTGCTTGGCAACGCAAAAGTGACAGCACAATGACAGGGTGTTGTGTGTGATTGCTATGCAGTGCTAAGGATTTCTGAGTGTCTTTAGCATGTTTCTCTACAGTTTCTAGAATTCTGGGTGGAATTTCACAAAATTGAAAATGTCACTGTTTTTTGTTCCTGGTGCAAAAGTACCAGCGAACCTAATTTCACTAAACATATCAGCACATGGAAAAGTGTGAATTTACGAACTTCAAGGAGAGAGACTCAGCTGCAGTGAATGTAGCTTCAGGACGTCCCTGAGTGTCCATAAGTGCCAGAACGGTCTCCTTCTGAGGAGTCGCTGCATAAACGTGTCTCACCAGTGCAGAGCTGCTCAATATTGGCTACTGGAGAACAATAGGTGAACGCTACCATGAGTCTTGTGTCGTGCCCACAGTGATGCATCCATGTGTGGGGTTGCTTTTCATCCAGGGAGTGGACCCTTCACAATTCTGCCAAAAAACACTGGCATGAAAAAAGAAAAGCAACTTAACAATCCACAAGTATTTTGGTGATGATTCGAGATTTTCCAGCATGATTGAGCACCAAGTCACAAGGCAAGATTAATAATGAAGAGATCATTATATAGAAACTTTGGATCCGTGGCCAGGCAACTATCCGGATCTTAACCCCATTGAGAACTTGTGGTCAGTCCTCAAACGGTGAGTGGACAACCAGAAGCCCATAAACTGTGATCAACTCTGAGCACTAATAAGGATCGCCATCAGTCCGGATTTGGCCCAGAAGCTGATATCCAACATGCCAGAGCAAATTGCAGAGGTTATGCAGAAGAAGGGACACCACTTCAAATACTAACTCTTTGCATATATTGAATATCAGTCAATATCAGGAACAATTTCCCCACCAGTCGCTCCCAGATTGTGAAAATGGGTGTCATCCACCCGTTAGGCTGTGTGTCCACCAAAACGTTTTTAGCTAGCTGAAAATGCTAGGCGCTCTGTTGAAGACGCCTTGCTTTGGGCGTTTGAAAGCATTTTGCCAGCGCAGCGTTTTTTCCTTTGAGACGTTTCGTTGCTATGATACAGAATATCTGCAGCACAGTTTACTTGTAACTGATTTCGCAGATAATTTGTTTCATACAAAAAAAATATTTTTCATTCATTTTGTTCGGTTAGCTCTGCTGCATAGACGTTGGAACAGGGGAGGCGGGAGTGGCGGCCATCCCCCCCTCCTACGGCCGCCCCCCTCCCCCGGCCGCCCCCTAAATTCACCTAAGCACGGGCGTCAGTTTTAAATTTGCTGGGCACAAAGACACGTTCGGAAGTGCTGGGTACAAACTTGTCAAACTGTACAGCCTTTCTATTCAACCCATAAATAAATAAATCGATCTGCCAGATTTCATTTGACCGTTTGAATGGTCTAGTGGTAGCTCTTTTGCCCAGAGTGCCAGAGGTTACGGGTTCTAATCCGCCCTAGGTACAGTTTTTTTTCTCTCTCATCAAAAAAGACTATGTCCATCTGTGGTTACAGTCAATATCAAGAATAGGACACATTTATTTTGTGATTTTACCGGAATGAATAGAGTCTCCGACGTAAAGGCGATTAAAGTGCGCATCCGAGTGAAGACTGCGCGCCACAGAGAACATAGCCTACAACTGACAGCAGCGGCAACAAGCGTTCCTCTTGATTTCAAAAACAAAACATTTTAGCGCTAGATCTCTTATTTAAACGAACTAAATTAATGCTCTGCTTAACAGGATATGTTTTATTCATGTTTAAAACGTTTTATTTTCCGATATATGGTGACACAAGCACTGATGGATCAAGTGGTCCATCAATAGTCACCAAATCGGAAAACATGGAATGAGTCAGACATAGCCCACAGTAATTCTGACTTATTATGTTTTTTAAAAGAATTTCGTTTTTATAAATTGTATTTAATTTTAATCAATGGTTTTAATCAACAAGTTGACTGATAAATTCTCAGAAAATGGATTTAATACCAATATTTTGAAACGGTGCGTAATCCCCCCCCCCCCTTACCGGGAATTCCGCCCCCCCTCTCACAAAATAGTTCCAACGTCCCTGCTCTGCTGGTTGATGTCATTGTACAGAAAGAATGTTGTGACAGTTGGTCGGTGTGGTATTAGTCCCGCCCCTCCTCCACTGTGGACGGCTGGGTAAAAAGTGACAGTGATGAGCGCTGCGTTAACTCTTGGTGACCAGTAAAAAACGCTAGGCACTTCAGCGGAAAAAAAACGCTCAGCGCCTCGTTACGCTCATGGTGTTAAAAAAACGTGGCGCTCCCATTGAAAACAATTGAAAACGTACGCCAGGTGCGTGGAAAAACACTTTGGTGGACATATGGCCTAGTACCGGTTCTCCACAAGGGTGTTTGCTGAGCCCTTTAGTGTACTCCTTCTCGGTTTGTACTGTAGCCCACTACAGTAACACCATGTTCAAATTTGCGGACAACATGACAGTTCTTGGACTTATGGAAGGTGGTGATGAGACAGCTTATAGAGACGAGGTCCAGAAGATAACATCATGGAGTTCAGTCAACAACCTGAGTCTAAACATCTCAAGAACGAAGGAGCTCAGCAAAGATTTCGGGAACCAGAAGGAGGATCTGATTCCCCTTAACGTCAACGAGGACTGTATCGAGAAGATGGTTCAAAATGTTACATTTCTGGGCTGACCTGCAAATAGCGGTCATCAAGAAGGTGAGGCAATGACTACACTTCCCAAGACTTCTCAGGAAAAAAACAACATGGGTGAAAAGCTGCTGGTGAATTTCTACCGTTCCTCCTTTGAGAGTGTGCTGACCTATTGTATCAGCGTACTAGTTACTCAGAGGCAGATAAGAGGGGGCTTCAGAGAACCATTAACACCGCACAAGGACAAAAGGATTCAAGGACAGTTTCTCCCTATAATATGCACTGATCCCTCTCTGCTACATACATACAGTCGCAGGGTTTTATTTTTCTATTTTTCATTTTGCAATTCACAGTTTTAGTGCAATATATTTCAAATTAGTGCAATATTTAAAACAGATTACAAATAGCTTGTTTTCACGTGACGTCACGCCACTGCGTTGCCATGGCGCGAAATGCAGATGGAGGGCAGGAAATGAATTTCTATATTTAGGAAGCACTATAACACACTCAAAATGCTTATGTTTTGCGTCGTTTATGGTTGCTCAAATCGTGCCAAAAGTTGTTGTTCATGAGGGGGGAAATACAAGAAATTGACAGAAAAACACAGGGGAAAAAATGCCTTGCAAACCTACGTCTGCGGTCGGGAGGAGCCGAATGGGAAATGCCTGTGTGTGTTTGTGCAGTGATCACTTCGTCAAATGTGAGTTAATACATTGTTTATGTGGCTTATAATTACATTATTCAGGTGTTTAAATACACTTATGTGGCTGTTTGTGTAACGTACCAGTTTACGAACTTTGTAAAGTCAAAGTAAGTCTGAGTTAGTTGCTGATATCTACCGCCTCGATGGCAGGAAAATCTCTCAATTCAGTTGAAAATCGGTCCTCTTCATAACGTAAGGATCACGTCCAACATATGTTTCGATTTTCTGTTTACATATTTCTCTTGTAATAGCGTCTACAGTAGTACATTACGGATTTTCCTCCATCTCGTCCATTGCGCTCTTCACTCCTTGCCCTCCATCTGAATTCCGCGCGTCAACACAATCACGTGACTGCAAACCACCTATTGATTATTTTTGTATTATATGTTTAGTATTTGTGTTGTATGTAACATTGTTTGTGTTGTTGTATAGTCCGACACTAAGGGAAACACTTCCAAATTTCGTTACGCTGTACATGTTTATAATTACAATAAAGGTAATCTAATCGAATACGTACCAAGATTTCTAAGGAAAGTTTTCAGCACGTTGTTCAATTTGTGACAATCTGGAGACAAAAGAGGGGTCCAACCCAGTACTAGCAAAGTGTACCTTTAAAGTTGTTGGTGAGTGGATATTGGCAATTTTATCATGATAAAAAAAATGTATTACTTCTGGAGAGAAATAGCGCAGACACTAAACAAGATGAACAACAAGATGAAGACTGGTGTGACGTAATTTCGATAGGTGGGTGTGCTCTGGGGCTTCATCTTCTTTCAGCCAAACACAATCGGAGTTGTATTAAAAAATATCCTGGCTCTTCCAAGCTTTACAATGGTAGTGAGTTTTTGAAGCCCAAAAAGTGCATCCCTCCATCATAAAAGTAATCCATACAACTCCAGGGGGTTAATAAAGGCCTTTTGATGTGATGTGTTTTTGTAAGAAATATATTCATATTTATAACTTTATAAACTATTATCACTGGCTTCCTGTAACGCCTGTACACGAGTGTACAGTAGTTCGGGTGCAGAGATGTATAAAGTAGAAACCCGGACTTGAGTAAAAGTACAAGTGCTCTATCAAAAAAGTGACTTGAGTAGAAGTCAAAGTGCTCTTTAAGCACCACACTTAAGTAGAAGTACTAAAGTATCAACATTTTTTGTACTTAAGTATTGCAAGTAGTTTATTTTAAAATTCACTACTTAAGTACTAAAAGTAAAAGTACAAGTATTGTGTCATGTAATTATTAAAGAAAGCGGTCAAAAGTTTGAACTAGCAATCAAATAAGGCAGTTTGGCAGGATACAAATTTGCTTTGGCGGCCGCCAAAAAAAAATGTCATTGCAGGACAACCCCTGCATTAGTTGTCAATGTGTGTGTCAATCAATACCATTACCCTATAAAACTGGCGTGTGATTTAGGCAGCATGAAAGCCAACTTGCAACGAATGATTCGTACAATTTTTATAATTGTAACGAGTAACTAGCAGAACATTAAAAAAATATCGAAGTAAAAGTATTAAATTCATCGAAAATATCTACTTAAGTAAAAGTAGAAGTATGAGAAAAAAACAATACTCTAGTAGAGAACAGATACAGCATTTTAGTACTTACTACTTAAGTACAGTACTTAAGTAGTTCTACTTAGTTAGGTAACACTTTATTTTACGACCCGCAAACAACTGTGTAAGTACACCAAAATCACGGTGTACGTTTCTGTAATTATAGTGTACTTCCGTGTACACTATAGTGTACTTCCAATTCAATGGGATAAGGTGAGTACTAATTACCACATGGTACGGTCTAAATTAAAATCATAGCAGAAAGAAATTATTTTATTTTGTAGTAATCTAGTAAGAAAAGCCAATAAATTTAATTTTTATCATTTTATATATATATATTTTATGTGTGTTTAATTTTCTACCCACAGATGTCAAAATTATCCTGAACATATTTTGCCAGAAATGTGATACATTTTATAAACAACAGACGTACAATCTTTGCCTGGAATATATTAACAACAGAATAGGTACCTGTTATTTTTTAACTATAATTTGCTTGTATATCTGCTTGTTACCCCCTTATTACCCCAATCTTTACATATTGTTCCCTTATACCTGCACGGAAGTACACTATAATTACAGAAATGTACATCGTAATTTCAGTGTACTTACAAAGTTATTTGCAGGTTGTATATCTGTTTGTTACCCCTTTATTACCCAATACTTAACATATTGTTCCCTTATACTTAGACGGAAGTACACTATAATTACAGAAATGTACACCCTAATTTCAGGGTACTTACACAGTTGTTTGCGGGTCGTAAAATAAAGTGTTACCCTTAGTTACTATACTTCTCTGTTCGGGTGGAAGAGTGACCTCTGACCCGACGCATGATGAATTATGTAGGAGCAGCGTAAGGTGATAGTCAACGCCTCTCGCGGTCACCGTTCGTCAATACATCATGCGTCGGGACAGAGTGCACTCTTCCACCGGAACTAGACTCACGTATGGCTGTTATCGGAGGCAGTGACTATGGTTTATAAAGTTATAAATATGGATATTGAGAAATTGAAGAGGAATTGATTGGATGGTAGTGATTTGCTGTAGATGGATCTCATGTGAGTGACATGTTGCCCCACCCTTCCTCCAGTACACAAATTATTCTGCTGTGCGTATTATGCTGCTGATGAAAGAGAAAAGAGCAGATTTAAAATCACATTTTTCTGGGAGGTCCTGCAACGGTCGAGAAACTGTCCGGAATGAATCGGAATGAATGGGAATGCTAACGGCTAGCTTTCTCCTGCTGTTCTACACCTCATTAAACACCACTAACTAGAAGTGAACATCATGCTGATAAAAAATTTATGTTACTTTAAAGAAAATCCCTTTGAGGCTTAGAGAGAGAGAGAGATACTGAGAGTAAGATGTGATTATATGTCTGGCATGACGAGACAGACAGACAGAAAGAAAGGGTGTGGCCGAGCAGAGGCGCAAGGCTGTGTGTGTGTGTTAGAGGGAGGCAGAGTGATTCTTTGATCACTTTAAGCACTTATTTGTGCCATATGTTCATTAATACCAATGTAACTAGGCAGAAATCGGTCCAAGACGACTCATTTTGCTTGCTTAATGAGTCTGGTTGCCATAGTTACAGCATCCCATTGCAATGCAGCTCAGAGAGAGGGAGAGAGAGGGGAAGGGGCGCTCAGGATGATTGATGGGGTGCTGGATATTGCTGGTGTGCTGGGCAGATTGATGGTGTTTATTCTGCAGTTGGTTTTGCCAGTGGAAGGGAAAATACACATTGAGAAACACTGAAAACCCACATCAGATAAACACACTTTCCTGCTTTGAGAGTGTTTGTGTGCGGATCTTTTGTGTGGCGACTCTCATGCTCATTTTCACCTTATCATATCTGCAATGTGGAAATGGATTTTCAGGCACATATGGAAAAAAAGACTCACATTTGGAGAGTCAAAATGGATTTTGTAAGATGAGTTCAAGATATGATTTGAATTAAAATTATGATCGGTTTAAAATAAAAAGTAAATGCATTTTATTTGACCACAATTTCGAGTCCCATAATTCTCGGCACAATTAAAGATTTAGATCAACCCGAATTTAATAGTCATCATTTCATGTCATGAGTTTCTTTCTGTGGAAGAATAAATGAGAAGTTTTGAGGAATGTTCATGCTGCTCTTTTCCAAAGTGATCAGTGATTGTTAAAACCTAAAATAAAATAAACAAATAAAAACCATAAAAGTGCTATATTCCAAGGCCTCTGAAGCCATATCTTTGACTAAGGAAAGTACCAAAATTGCTGTAGTTCTCAAATCGTGTTTCTCAAATCTCATGGCAATTCGTAACTGTTTTATGTTTTGGCAAATTGGTGGCTAATTTGTATGAATTAGCCACCATACAATCTAATTCGTACATTTCTGAATGAGCAGGGTCGGATTTACCTCATATTTACCTCATATTGCTCATATTAAATTAATTAAATAAATGTCAAATTATTTCACTCTCAGTAGAAACAGAAACAATAAGCTTGAGTTACCCACAGGGTCAAATTAGCGTGCAGTCTGAGCCTTATGCATTTTAAAGAGCTTCACAAACCAACATCCACCACCAAATTCATATCATTATTATCCTAACCTCTAACTCTAATTACCTGCCCCTAAAATAATGAATTGCAGGACTGTTGAAAACTCGGATCAGTAAGGCTACGTTCACACTGCAGGCTGAAACGACCTAATTCCGATTTTTTTGCCCCTATGCGCTCTGTATCTGATTTTTTCATGACAGTCTGAACGACACAGATCCGATCTTTTCAAATGCGACCCAGGCCACTTGGGTATGTGGTCCAAATCCGATATGTATCCGATCTTTTGAAATGCGACTTCAATCTGAACGGCCAGGTCACATATATCCGACCCGCACGTCATTGCAAGCACCTGTAGCTAGCCAATACACGCTAACTCCAACGCGTTTCTGCACTGTTATGGGCCGCTGCAGACGTGTCTCTTCCCCAGTGTTGTGCCTGAACGCGTTCATATACTGTATTACTGCCTGATGAACATTACTGTGAACACGTTCATTCTGGTGTCTGTGAACGTGCGCTCTCTCTCAATATAACTTTGTACATAGGGTGCCAGATTGATTTCTATAGAGCCTTCCAGGCGAAAACCCGGCTAAAACACATGTAAACATGCTTTAAAATGTAGCGAAAAAACACCCAATCTGGCAACACCAGCCACCAGTGTTGCACCGCGGCCGCCGGTGACAAAGCAAGGAGCGCCGAGGACGCGCACTATCAATTAAACGGGGTTTATGACGAGCCTCGGTGAGGATCGGAAAAATCTTACATTTATGTGCAAACTTTGCCCGTCGATAAAATAATTGTTGTCTGTGTTTGTATATGGGCTGTGGCAATAATAATAATAAAACAAAAGCTGCAACATATGGAAAAAAAGGACTATTCCGCAAAAAACAAGTGACGTCGTTGACCATTGATTACTCTTCTGCGCATGCGGGTCACTTCTGGGTCATTTCACGTTCACACAGGAGATCACAAAATGTCGCATTTAATTGGAAATGTGAACGGCCTTGCAAAAAAATCGAATTTTTTCAAAAAATCGGAATTGAGCATTAAGCCCTGCAGTGTGAACGTAGCCTAAGATATTTCTAATGTAATGTTTTTGAAAAAAGACCAAGTCTGCATTTATTTAATGAAAAATACAGTAAAAACAAGTTATATTGTGAAATATTATTAATTGTTTTAGTCTACTTTATATTTAAATTTATATTTTAAAATGTAATTTATTCTTGTGATGCAATGATTTCAGCATCATTATTTCAATCTCACAGACAAATATATATTTGTTTATTCATAGGCGACAATTTCATATGAATTGTATGAAAATGTTTCGAAAAATGGATGGTTGCGATCAGTGGGGGTAAGAAAACATAAGCATGAGATCATACAAATAGGCAATTTTCCAAAGTTTAAAATAGTATCGAATTGCCATCAACTAAAACCGTAAAACTTTTTTTGCAGTTCACTTACACGACATTTGCGTTCTGAGGCCCTGAAAACGCAAACTTTTGAAAACAGGTTTCAAAGTGCAAGTTTTTGAAAACGATACCCTCATCATCTCCTGGAAAACTACACTGATGTCACGCGCATATGTGTTACGTGTTCAACGCGTAGTGTTTCTTTAAAAAGTCACATCGCCACCTACTGGCCTGGCATGAATAAAACAGCGTTTTAGTCGTTTTCATGGATCCGTGAAATCTGTCAGGCTGATAAGAATGAAGAATGAACAGCCAGAATGTTGATAAGAAACATTAAGAAGAACAATTGATTTAATTAACATTAGTTTGGTTAAGGTTAAAGAGCACAAGTCATGATGGATCAAATCATTATTGTTACTGTTCCACTCCACATGTACAGCACAACTCGCAATGTCTCTAATTAGAAGGATTAAAGAGAATAAAATCTCCTAATTACGTTTAATTAGCGAGGTCTTTTAGCAATATGGATCCCAGGAGAGGCTGTTAAAGTCAGTGGATGCAGCTTGAGACGTGGACGGCATGTTTTTTTGTGAACTGCTTGGATGGTTTAATTTCTGAGAACATGAATCATGTGTGTGTGTGTGTGTGTGTCTCTGTGTGTGTTTGACTGAATTTGAAATGATTTTACGAGCACTATATTGAAGTTTCTCTTCTCCAAATGCAATTATTTCAACTCAAATCACTTAACATTTGCATGTAAACACTTCATACCATTCACAATATAACGTCAGTAATGTCATTGTAACACTGCATACTCAGTCTCCTTTCTTGCATTTATTATTTAAATATCGATTGGTTTTTTTTCCCCTTTCTTCCTTGTTTTTTCTCTCTAACCTTTAAAACATTACTGGATTGAATTGATTGTCACAACTATTATTTTGCAGCATTACAAGCACTGGCATTTCATCCATTAAATGAACATCCAGACACGCAGTTAAATCAGTTTTTCTAGATGTTGAGAGTTGCCACTGTGGCTTTTTGGTCATGTATTTTCTTCAAGATAAAAATAAATCCAGCAAATGCTGGATCTGTGGATGGGATGAGATGAAGCTGAGATTAAACTGGAGAGTTACGGTCAGGCACTGCACTGGACAGCCCCGCCGGGTCCTGAGGAGCCACTAAGATCCACCGATTCTTTTCTGCTCTGTGATGCGTAGAAATCAATTACTGTCGTTATATGATGGCAAACAGCTGAAGGAAAAAAAAGCTATCTATCCATTCATCATCTCTCTATCCTCCAGCTCACCTTTCCGTCACGCTTCTCTCCGTCTGGTTCCTAAAGTAATGGAGTCCATGGAGATATGTGCTCTAATGTAATGTACAGATCTTTAACATCTTCTGTTCTTCTTATCATGTCGTCGCCATTCTTTTTTTAAGACTTCGGTGGTTTAAGAAGAAGCCTGAGGATTAAGTGACCTGGGAAAAGCATCTTTTGCTGCACTTTTTAAAAGTGTCATGAAATGGAAATGCATCCAATGTTTTTTTTTTAAATGCATGCGATTGATGTTATTGTGAACGATTAATTTTTTTGAATATTCAAAAATGAATAGGCAAAAGTACCTACGACTTCCACTGAGGTGCTGGAGTGTGCATCTGATGGACACTTTACAAATTACAATCCCATGAGGCCACGGGAGAGGACTTGTGAATGCAACTGACGCTCAAACCAAATGCCTAACATTTTACTCTGATGTACATCACAATATGAAAGAAAAGATCTGTCACTACTTTTGTTACATTGCAGCTTGAACTTATAATAGATATCCAATAAAACTTATCTTAGGCTAGACTTTCTGGGTGAGCTGTTGTCTAAATTTTGGGAGATGAGAAGTTAAGACCGACCAACACTTTTGTAAAAATGTAATATTGAAAAAAAAAAAAAAAAAAAAAAACAGGGCGGGGCTTGATTTTAATGTACCTCCTGACATCATCAGAAAAGGGACATCCTTCCAGAGGAGAAGCACATTTTCTGATTTCGATTAAAGATTATGACAACAAACTTTCTTTTAAATTGCATGTATGAACTGGTCACCACAAGACTAGTAATGTGCGCTAACAATGTGGCTCATTTTGATTGTACAGTTTGCAGCACGTGATGAGCGAGAGAAAGGCTTTATTCAGACAGGACTATGTTGCCCCATGATGGTCCGATACATTTTTTTGTGATTTGTGAATTTGTGATTTCAATCTTGTCCAAAATGAGCATGTCTATGTTTTTCTTACACACTTCTGAAAAAATTACAGAGCAAATGAAACACCCACTGCTTTCCTCAACTCAGCTAACCTCTGAGAAGAATGGGTGTTATTATGGTTTTGTATTTTTCACAACGCTCTGGAAGTTGGTGGTTCCAGTACTGCTACGCGTCAGACCACATTATTGCTCGAAACAGCCAAAATAATCACAGGGTGACCAACTGTCCTGTTTTCCCAGGACAAGTCCTGCTTTCAAATAACAATATAACAATTTTCTATCCAAAGGAGGCATAACCTACTTCAAATGTATTGAAATTAATAAGTTATCTTTGAGTAAACTTCGAGTATCATTTGAGTAGGCCCATCTGTTTGCCGGGCCGAGTGTCCTGGTTTTTGGTAATCAAAATAATACAGTCTTTCCCCTAAATTATTTTTCATAAATATTTCATTTTTAAATAATATATTTTTTAATATTTATTTATATATTTTTATATTTGAATTGCCATGTTTCAAATATATCAAATAAATACCAAGTTTCCCTAGTTAACATTTTGTCACTCCTGCTAATGATATATTTGCTCATATATATATATAATATATATATATATATACTGTATGTGTGTGTGTGATTTTTACAGTGTTTTTCAGGGTGAATCGGCCTAGAAATAGCTTACTTATAATGGTCTTTGCTAATGTAATTACACACTCTCTCTCTCTCTCTCTCTCTCTCTCTCTCTCTCTCTCTCTCTCTCTCTCTCTCTCTCTCTCCACACACACACATATAAGCCACCATATGAAAACAAAAGCTTAGCGCTCTGTATCACACAAAAAGGTAGGGAAGCGGGTTCTGGTGCTCCACTCCCTGGACGTGGTATGGTCCAAGATAAAAATGATGGCCCAACTCGCAAATGCACTATGGTGCAAAATGATGGTTTATTTACATTGAGGTGAAACTTATTTACAAGTGAGTCCCGAACTCTACAAAAATAATCAACTATTCCACCGGCAAAAATAGGATAACTTAAACAAAAATAAAATAGAAAATAAACAATCAGGTAAACACGTATCCACAATACACGGTTTCACACATCACTTCATTATTTGACTTGTTCGTGGCACCACAACTGCACACTCACGCATCAGTCTACCAAGAGACCCTGAACACATATTCAGCCACTCTTTTATACTGTTGGCTCCTCCCCCTATTGGAGCCAACCATTTACCAAAACCCAGGGGAAATATGAAATTTCATAGTGCTTAAGTACTACATAAACTTGCACTAATAAACATTAACCATCAATATATACCCATAAAATACATACCAACATCAAGTAATATTATTTTAAAACATAATTTAACTATGGACACAAAACATTTCCCACATCACATGACACATAGTACCCTCTGTTCCGGGTGACGCCATTTTTGCGGAGACGCGACAGTGCGCTATAAATAGCCCACGATACCAACGATCACGTTCAATCTGTCTCTTTCACCACTAACATCAACTCATCCTGAACAGGTAAATCCATTTGAACATATGTATGCGTGTATGTGCGATGTGAACTTATTGTAACAGGATGATGAGTACTTTGAGTTTGCATGATCAAATGCTATGTGTCTCGTGTGCACCCGGACAATAGCGATAACAGGAGCGGCAAATTTGAATGTGTGTATGTGTGTGTGTGTGTGTGAGAGAGAGCCAGTGCCAAACTGCTGTCAGATTAGGTCTCCTTCTTTACACTACTTTTTCCCTCTCCAAGCTGCGTACTGCTAGGGTACCTAGACAGGTAGTCAGCAATCACATTCTTCCTCCCTGGGATGTGACGGACATTGTAGCGGAAAGGTTGGAGAGCTAAATACCATCGAGTAATTCTGGCATTGTTGTCCTTCATCGCATTGATCCAACTCAGGGCCCGATGGTCCGTCTCCAAGTCAAACTCTCTGCCAAGCAGATAATACCGGAGGCTATCGAGGGCCCATTTAATGGCAAGACACTCCTTTTCAATTGTAGAGTATCTTGACTCTCTAGACAGCAGCTTACGACTGAGGAACACCACTGGTTTTTCCTCCCCAACAATCCCTTGGGCCAGGACCGCTCCCAATCCTGTTGCTGAAGCATCAACCTGGACCACGAACCGCTGCGAGAAGTCAGGTATCTGGAGAACTGAACTGGAACAGATCCTTTCCTTGAGGGATCTAAAAGCCAACTCACAGTCCTCCGTCCATGGTAAAGGGTTCCGTACTGCCTTAGCCAACAAGTTGGTCAATGGGGTAGCAACCGAGGCAAATTCTGGGATAAACCGCCTGTACCATCCAACCAGACCCAAGAAGGATCTAACTTCTTTCTTTGTTCTTGGTGGTGGGCTGCGATGAATTGCCTCTACCTTGCTGACTTGTGGTTTTAATTGTCCATTACCTAATAGGTATCCTAAATAACAGGCTTCTCGTTGTGCCCATCTGCATTTTCCCACGTTCAGAGTCAAACCTGCACTCTGTATTCTTTCCAGAGTTTGCTTGAGGTGTCGGATGTGATCGGTCCAGGTGTTACTGAAGATGACCACATCATCCAAGTATGCAGCTGAGCATTCCTCCCCACCTTGCAGGACTCGATCCATCATCCTCTGGAACGTTGCTGGGGCTCCATGCAATCCGAAGGGTAAGACAGTGAAATGGAATAATCCAAGGGGAGTTTTAAATGCAGTATAGGGTCGAGATGCTGGGTCAAGAGGCACTTGCCAGTAACCTTTACAAAGATCAAGCGTGGTGATGAACTGGGCTCGGCCGATCCTTTCCAACAATTCATCCACTCGGGGCATCGGGTATGCATCAAACTTGGATTGACTGTTCAACTTCCGAAAGTCGATGCAAACGCGAAGCGTATGGTCCTTCTTGGGCACGATGACTATTGGGCTACTCCATTCACTTACAGAGGGTTCGATCACGCCCAGTTGTATCATTGTCTCAATTTCTGTTTTTAGCGGAGTTAGAAGGCGCTCAGGGATGCGATACGGTCGCTGTCTCGATGGCGTAGGGTCCTTTAAGTGGATGGTGTGTTGGACTACATCCGTCCGTCCAGGCTTTTGACAAAGCAGATCTGGAAACTGATTTAGAATCTGTTGTAGGTCAGTCCTTTCAGGATCTTGTAGATTGGTAAAATCGAGTGGTGAGGTCTGCCTCTGAACTTGAGCTTCACAGTCCTCATCCTCCACCTCCACTTTCCTGACCATCAACACCGTTTTAGCCTCCACACTGGCCTGCTCCTTCCACTCTTTTAACAAGTTCACATGGTATGTCTGTCTTTCCTTTCCTTTATCTGGGTGGTGTACTTCATACGTTAGTGGACCCATTTTCCGGCTGATGGTGTAGGGCCCCTGCCACTTCGCCAGTAGTTTGTTAGTTGATGAGGGTAGCAATAGTAGTACTTTTTGTCCTGACTGATATTGGCGAAGCCTGGCCTTCTTATCATACCACCTTTTCTGGTTTTGTTGAGCCTGTTTCAGGTTAACCTTGGCTTCGTCCCTGTAACGCTCCAGTCGTTCTCTCATCTCCAGAACATAACTCAGGATTCCCTTCTCTTTTGGTTTGGAGGCCGGTACTTCCCAGCTCTTCCTCAGCAAATCAAGAGGTCCCTGCACCTGCCATCCATACAGCAACTCAAATGGAGAGAATCCTGTCGAAGCTTGTGGTACTTCCCTGTACGCGAAGAGCAGAAAGGGTAACCATCTATCCCAATCTCTCCCCGTATCTGCAACAAACTTCCTTAGCATCCCTTTCAGTGTTCTGTTAAAGCGCTCCACAAGACCATCCGTCTGTGGATGGTATGGACTGGTCTTGATGCCGGAGATGCCCAATTGACGACGAAACTGTGCCATTAGATGGGAAGTAAAGTTTGTTCCCTGGTCAGTAAGTATTTCGTCAGGAATACCTACACGGGAGAATAACTGGACAAGGGCATGGATAATCTTTGGTGTTGTGATGGTTCGCAGAGGGAATGCTTCTGGGTACCTGGTAGCATAATCACTAATGACAAGGATGTACTGGTATCCTGCACTGCTCCTCTCTAATGGGCCCACAATGTCCATAGCGATCCGTCGGAAGGGTTCACTGATGATTGGCAGTGGCTGTAATGGAGCCCTATCCTGTTGGCGAAGCGCACTGGTCTTCTGACAGACTGGACAAGTAGTGCAGTGTGCATGTATGTCAGTGTACATAGTGGGCCAATAAAAGCGTGCACTTATACGTGTGTATGTCTTGTGGTGACCTAGATGCCCGGCCCATGGAACAGCGTGTGCTATGTGCATAACAAGATTACGACAGGATGTAGGCAACACCAAACGTTTCACATCATCTGTTTGCACATACAAAATCCCATTGTCAATGACGTATTGTTCTTTATACACATTAGACACACATTTCCCTTCTGCTTTATCAAACAGTGGTTGCAAAGACAGGTCTTTTCTTTGTAAATCCCCAATGTTCTCTGGAATCTGCCAATTGCTCACTTCCAAACCCTCAGTATTAACTTCTGGGTCTGGACTACCCAAATATTTAGATGCACGCCGTTGTCGGCGTGACTTCCTGGGCCCCTTAGTCCCACCCTGAATCAGACTATCGTGCAAGTCTGGTAAGGGCTGCAACCCAGCCTTAGCTTTGGCCCGTGTTACAACAGGACATACTAGCCGTGCTTCTGCCTTATCACCATCAGATTTCATTGTACCTTGCAGTAAATCAGGCAATATAGGCAAATCTTTCCCTAGAATCATGTCAGTAGGTAGCGATTCAACAACTGCAACCTTGAGTAAATATGTTTGTTCATGAACACATACATTCACCACCGTACTTGGGTAACTTTTCACATCCCCATGTACACATTGTATGTCAATTGAGTCATCAAAACACATGTTTGCAGCATGACATGATTTCAACAAAGAAATGGCACTTCCAGTGTCCAATAACGCTCTCAAAGATTGTCCATTAACAGTCACAGTCATTACATTCTGAGAGTCACATACATGTAAATCCTCAATGTCCTCCTCTCTAGGAACATAGCAATAACCTGTGAGTTTAGCTTTACGGATGGGACACACAGTGGCTTTGTGCCCTGGCTGTTGACAGTAATAACAAATAAGTTCCTTGTCTGTGCCTGTTTTTGATTCAATTGAATCCATATACGGTCTTTGTGAAGTGGTTTTCGCATTACCTCGTGGTGGTTGAGACCGTTGATTTCCCCGATGAGCATTTCCATATTGCTGTGCCAACCTTGCTGCTGCCAGTCCGCTGGTAGGCTCGTGCTCCTTAACCCACATACGGCTGTCATATGGCAACACTCGCAACAGTTGTTCGAGGATAATCAATTCTCCAATCTCCTCCTTCGTGGACTGCTCTGGTCGAACCCACCGACGATACAGGTTCCGTAGCCGGTGATAAGTCTCAGTTGCTGATTCTCCTGCCGGTACTGTCGAAGCCCGGAAGCGCTGGCGATACGTCTCTGGCGAGATATTGAATTTTTCCAGGAGAGCTTCCCGCAGCTCATCATACACATCGGCTTGCTCCTCATCCATTGCCAGATAGGCCTCCAACGCTTTGCCTGTTAGCAACGGCACCAGCCTACAGCTCCACTCCTCCTCAGGCCATCTCCACGTTCGTGCCAGACGCTCAAAGCGGCGTAGAAAGTTTTCCATATCCTCTCCAGCTTGGAAGACTGGCATTTGCGGCTCAGACCTTAGTGGTGGTGGTGGTGGTGGTGGTGATGGTGGTGGTGGTGGTAGCGGTGGCCTAGACCGGCCTGGCGTCGGAAGCCCCATTCGTGGACTCGCAGCACTGCTTGGTGTAGCCGCTGCCTGACCCGTCTGCTGCATGGATTCCCGTATTCCCCGGATTTCAGACAGATATCTTTCCTCCCTCTGTTGTTGAGCACCAAGGAATTCCCGCATTAACGCCACCATTTCCCCAGTGACCGTGCTGGGCCGAGGTGAACTAGATCTAGGATATTCCTCTGTCTCCTCATCCTCCGATTCACCCAGTAAATCCGATTCTGGACCCCTTGCGCTTTGCCTCACTTGTGAACGTGGTTTTCGCCCTCTCTGTGTCTTTTTACGAGTGGCCATCTCACTTCTGACACCAATCTGTAGGGAAGCGGGTTCTGGTGCTCCACTCCCTGGACGTGGTATGGTCCAAGATAAAAATGATGGCCCAACTCGCAAATGCACTATGGTGCAAAATGATGGTTTATTTACATTGAGGTGAAACTTATTTACAAGTGAGTCCTGAACTCTACAAAACTAATCAACTATTCCACCGGCAAAAATAGGATAACTTAAACAAAAATAAAATAGAAAATAAACAATCAGGTAAACACGTATCCACAATACACGGTTTCACACATCACTTCATTATTTGACTTGTTCGTGGCACCACAACTGCACACTCACGCATCAGTCTACCAAGAGACCCTGAACACATATTCAGCCACTCTTTTATACTGTTGGCTCCTCCCCCTATTGGAGCCAACCATTTACCAAAACCCAGGGGAAATATGAAATTTCATAGTGCTTAAGTACTACATAAACTTGCACTAATAAACATTAACCATCAATATATACCCATAAAATACATACCAACATCAAGTAATATTATTTTAAAACATAATTTAACTATGGACACAAAACATTTCCCACATCACATGACACATAGTACCCTCTGTTCCGGGTGACGCCATTTTTGCGGAGACGCGACAGTGCGCTATAAATAGCCCACGATACCAACGATCACGTTCAATCTGTCTCTTTCACCACTAACATCAACTCATCCTGAACAGGTAAATCCATTTGAACATATGTATGCGTGTATGTGCGATGTGAACTTATTGTAACAGGATGATGAGTACTTTGAGTTTGCATGATCAAATGCTATGTGTCTCGTGTGCACCCGGACAATAGCGATAACAGGAGCGGCAAATTTGAATGTGTGTATGTGTGTGTGTGTGTGTGAGAGAGAGCCAGTGCCAAACTGCTGTCAGATTAGGTCTCCTTCTTTACAGATTTCAATCTTGTCCAAAATGAGCATGTCTATGTTTTTCTTACACACTTCTGAAAAAATTACAGAGCAAATGAAACACCCACTGCTTTCCTCAACTCAGCTAACCTCTGAGAAGAATGGGTGTTATTATGGTTTTGTATTTTTCACAACGCTCTGGAAGTTGGTGGTTCCAGTACTGCTACGCGTCAGACCACATTATTGCTCGAAACAGCCAAAATAATCACAGGGTGACCAACTGTCCTGTTTTCCCAGGACAAGTCCTGCTTTCAAATAACAATATAACAATTTTCTATCCAAAGGAGGCATAACCTACTTCAAATGTATTGAAATTAATAAGTTATCTTTGAGTAAACTTCGAGTATCATTTGAGTAGGCCCATCTGTTTGCCGGGCCGAGTGTCCTGGTTTTTGGTAATCAAAATAATACAGTCTTTCCCCTAAATTATTTTTCATAAATATTTCATTTTTAAATAATATATTTTTTAATATTTATTTATATATTTTTTATATTTGAATTGCCATGTTTCAAATATATCAAATAAATACCAAGTTTCCCTAGTTAACATTTTGTCACTCCTGCTAATGATATATTGCTCATATATATATATATATATATATATATATATATATACTGTATGTGTGTGTGTGATTTTTACAGTGTTTTTCAGGGTGAATCGGCCTAGAAATAGCTTACTTATAATGGTCTTTGCTAATGTAATTACACACTCTCTCTCTCTCTCTCTCTCTCTCTCTCTCTCTCCACACACACACATATAAGCCACCATATGAAAACAAAAGCTTAGCGCTCTGTATCACACAAAATCTTGTTCTACTCTGGTTCAAAAAATTAATAATCTGAATGCTTAAATAATGATTATGTTGGTAATTACACAGTCACAACCTAATTCTACAACTCTCTCTCTCTCTCTCTGTAACAGCTTGTTAGCGCTAAAGGTTGTACTGTTCTGCTAATTGGCTTTATTAGTATTGGTGGCCACATATCGACAAGATTTTCTATCAAAGATACATGCCTGGTTGCAATTTGTAAGCCTGTGAACACATACACAAGTATTCACGTGAGTACATCCAGCATGACAATTTAATGCTCATGAATCACAATCCTAAGAGCATGTCAGGTATCAGTCAGACTCCAGCAATGATTCAGAAGTTCATTACAAGTCTTTCTTGTACATTTTTACAAGCCAAGTAAAATATTTAACAGCACAGAACAGTTGAAATAAAAAAGTAGAAGCCACAGTGGAATTTTTGCTACTTCCAAGAAGTTGATTGAAAATAAATAAATAAAATGATTTGATTGGCTTGGATGTTTTCTTCCTTGTAGTAAGCAGGGCTAATAAATCTCTTTAAAACACATCAAACAAAGCAGAGTGAAGCATGCAGTTTCCTGCAACCACTAAGTTGGGTGAGAACATTTGTCTTTTGATTCAGCCTTTCTGTGATAGATAGATAGATAGATAGATAGATAGATAGATAGATAGATAGATAGATAGATAGATAGATAGATAGATATACAGACTGATCTCATGAAGTAGCGTGTGTATGACATGCCAATTCGTATTTCCATTTTTGGCGTGCTATCAAGACACATAATTGCCTTTAAGCGTGTTTATGAACGCCGTTGACTTAACGTTACATAAACACATGACTTACCTCAACCCGTCCCTAAACCTAACCGTCACTGGGGTCAATGGCATTTATGACTGTTCCCTTTTACCATCCTAGGTAAAAAAAAAGATATGACTTACCTCAACCCCATCCCTAAACTTAACCGTCACTGGGGTTAATGGCATTTAGGACTGGAGATTTGACTGCGTGTTCAGACACGCGGAATGATGCGGACGTTAATGGCGTAGACATATACGCATACACGCGGACACACGCGGATAGCTCAAAATGCGTGGAGATAACACGCCACCTGACTCGAAAGTGGCGTATATGTTTATGCAAAAGTCATGATGTCATGTTGATAGATACATAGATAGATACATAGATAGATAGATAGATAGATAGATAGATAATCCTTGAAAAAAAGGCAAAATACGGGCAGATGTGGTTGCCAGCATCATACTGTAAAAATACAGTGTGTTACTGTTTTTGAAATTATCAGCTAAATGCTGCATTGTCAGCTACAGTATAAAACTTTAATTTAACAGCTAGATGCTCTAACACAAAAACAGTAACACACCGTATAGTTACGGTATGATGCTGGCAACCACAGCTGCCAGTAGTTAACCGTTTTTTTTACAGGATTATTTTTTACAGATGCATTTAGTTGAACTTAAGAGTGCTTTTTTGACCTACTTTAGTAGACTTAAGTACATCTCTGTGTATTTTCATAATCACTTCACTATTGTCTTTGAAATATGGATTAAGTGCACTGCTGAATATTCTAATCAAGTCAAGGGTTGTTGGTCTATTCAGATCTCTATGTTATCCAGCCATTCAGAGAAAGTTTCTACCTTTCTATAAGTAGGATTATGGACAGAAACAACTTTGCATTGTATTCTTACCTGGAACATGACCCTGTATTGCTCCTCGGGCTTCTGCACCACGCACATGTTGCACCCCATCCTGTGTCCTGAGGTCTGACCACCGACCCCGCCAGGCCACGAACCCGTTCAGATCACCTTCTCAGAGGAGCCGCTGTGCTAGTTCGGAAACCGCATGTCCCAGATGCCCACAGACACTTCGCTTATCTGTCACAGTCCAACAACAAGTTCTACGAATGCAATGCACTACGGGGAGAGCCTTTGCGTTTAGACCATTTCCAGTTCAGAGACACACGCAAGTACCAAAGTCTTTAAAGAAGTAAGTTATCAAGCTTTTTAAGAGAGCATGTCAGCCTAACTTACTCAAAAAACCAAAGTCCTAAATGTCATATCTCAAGTTTATTGTGGAGTGTGAAATCCAATGAATTCCAGCATGTAGAAAAGTCCATTTGTGCTTCAAGTGAAATGTTGTAGTACGCCACTTCTTGTGCTCCTGTCCCCATTGATGTGCTTAATTCAGGGAATTCAGCATGAAATTACGCGTCTGTGCTTGCTCTCGCGCTTTTATCAAGGCCACTTCCAGCAGCGCTTTTTTCTGGGACTACATCCAAATTACTCCTAAATCAGTAAAGGCTGCATGTACATCCAATATTTTTATTCCAAAGCGACTGAGGGATGATTGGATAGATTGAATGTTTGGTCAAGAGAGACCTTTAGTGAAAAGCGTTCCAAGAAGGAAAATTACTTTTGCGAAATCTGTGGCTTCGTTTCAAGTTTTTGCTTCCAAAAAGTGTCACTTTAATTCCAAGGCCCTTTTTTGCCAACATTTTAAAACGAAAACTTAACAGCAGTAATTGCAGTAGAGTGGTCAAAGCAGTGTATGTTATTGTAGCTTTTAACTGCCGAAGCCCTCATGAATACCAAGTCTTTTCATTTCTAATCGAATCAGTTCTTGACTGTAGCTACAGGCTTTTAGCCACAGTTTATCTCCTCGCTCACTACTTCACACAGTTACACCTGAAATCGATGGATTCTTTCTCAGTTTCAGTTCAAAGAAGAGGTTGAATGCTTAACGCCTTCACGTATCCATACAGGATTTCAAGTGCCTCACTTTGGCTTTGTGCTTTTTCTTCTGTCCCTCCACCTGTTCCACTTTCACAGCAGCTTTTTCTTGTATCTCCCTGTTCGAACTTCCGCATTCATGTAGGTGTTTCTCATCAGTCTCTCAAAGACTCTGCACTGTGTAGTGAGAGTCGCATTCGGTTGAACAAAAATGCATGTTGCAAGCTGGGTGAATTGGTAAAAATTGGTTGCACATAAAAGCGTGAGGTGAGAGAGTCAGTGTGCTTGAGGAAAATCCAATCCTACGCACTCCTACATAAACATGCTTTAACAGTTCTGCTTAGGTGCGAACAACAGCCAACTTCGCTCGCTCGACTGGCTGCCCATCTGTACACACAACCGCCATAGACACTTAACAAACACACACGCCACAAACACGACCAGAAACAGGCGTACAAGCACACAAATGTAAATCAACAGCATTTGAAGGAGCAGCTTCACATAAATTGAGGTTGTTTCCAAAAAAAAGGACTGTTAAGCATTTCTATCTGATTATGAAAAATAAAGCGCCGTACTTAACAGTCAATCTTAACCCAAATCCTCAACAGTGAAAATCTAGCATTATTCAGATCAATGAAAGAAAATTCAATTAAATGACACAAGCCCTTAATAGTGAACACTGGCTCTCTGTCACGTAGAAATCAATATCTTTTTTAATAAGATAGCAGTTGGGTGCCTTTGGTGCTCAGTGGTTTGCGAAATGTAATTATCAGACGTTCGGTTTAACAAATGCTCCGGCGTTCTGCTGGCACATTTTGCTGCAGAGGTGGGACATTAGAAAACCGCGCTGTCCTAAGGTGCATATAAATCTTGATCTAATCGCAGACTCGAAACTGAGGCAGCACTCTTTACCATTCGGAAGAAACAGATGTGCAACTTGTTTGTAGCAAGTTCGTTAATTTGATAGTTTTCTTTGTTTAGATTTCCCTCCTTCATCACTTTACTCTTTGTTTCTGAGAAGGAAAAAACTCAGTCTCAGAACATTCATTTCTGCTAAAGTGTTTATAAAAGTCATTGTGCAACTACTATTCATGTTGTCAGACTTATTTATCCACTCTCTATCCGAAAGTCGTCTCGCAAACCATCCGGTTTCTGATTGGAACACGCTTCACGACAGCGGAAAGCTTTAACCTCATTACACTGTGAAAGCACTCGTGTTGTTTCACGCACCCTGCTGTTTGAGATTGCAGGCTAGTCATTCATGCTGCAGTAACGTGCCAGACAGACTCCGCGCGCCCCGAGACGCTAACAGGCGTCGCCCTCGTACACCCCCCCACACACACACGGGTCAAATGTTACCACACACACTCATCCAAGCGCAGAAAACTGGCGTATTTCACCTGAAACAACCTCACACAGTTGATCAGGAAAGCTAGCAAAGAGTTCAATAGAAAGATTTCAGGAGAACTAGAAGGAAAAAAAATAATGCAACAGTCTCAAAAGTATTCCTCAGACTCAACTAGACACCATCAAACATCAGCACCACATGTGGGGCGTGAAAAAGCACCTTTCAAAGAACTCTCCAAGAAACAAAGTCAGGTATGAGGGAGAGGCGTGTCATCCCTCCTTCTCTCTCTTCTTCCTCCCAAGTGTGCTGTGTCCTTTTGTTTGGGAAGGACTTGAGTAATCCATAATGGCATGTTTCTTTTTCCTCAAAAATCCTTGAAAAGAGCCAGAAAACTGGATTGGTTCATTCAGCTGAGGGATGGTATTCTGGTCCAGTTCAGAGCAGAACGCCTGTGATGGAGAGAGGGGCGAGCAGGCAGGTGAGGTGAGGTTGCTGCTGTCTCGTCCCCTCATGCGAGCCGCTGAATAAACTCCCCCACTGCAGAGGAGAGAGAGAGAGAAAGAGAGAGAGAGAGAGAGAGAGGCACACAAAGACATTAACGCCCTGTGAAGCCACACACACACACACACACACACTAGTGGCTGTGCTCACTGGCGGAATAGTTTAGGATGCAACAGAAATCATCATCCAGCTCCACACACACACACACACACACACACTTTCTCTCTCCTCTGCTCTCGGTGTTTCTCTGCTTTACTGTCTGCCCCTTTTTAATGTCCAGTTTTAATACTAATACTGGTGAAATACAATTAAATGTTTAATTGAATGAAAATATTCTAACAAAAAATAATACAATTTTTAAATAAAAAAAAAGGAAAATAATTCCACTTGATTTTTTTTACTTCCTCGTCCATCTTTCTCTATGGACAGGTTTACAGTTTTCAAATTTTGCTGAGATTTATGTGCATTGATAAAACACCATATATGGGTTACGGGTTGTGGCTGTTGTGATCATTTTTGCACAAAGATGAATCAAATCTAGCCTGACTTCGTCATACTCATTTTCTAATAAGAAAATGAGTCTGATACCGCTCCGTTATGCTTGGATTATGAGGCGTGTCTTAACCGAACCAGGAAAAAAACAACCTCTGCACTCAATTGGATAGTCGGTAAACCTACAACCAATCAGAGCAACGCAGTAAGTCAACTCCTTTGCATAGCACAGTTTTCAACTACAGAACTTACTTATTTTAGATTAGAAGTTAAATAACGATTGTTGCTTCTTTTACTTACTTCTCCATGAGTGCGACCAAAGGAGAAACCACAACGACCACAGGCTTTTCATTACATCTCATCTTCTTAGCGGCCGTCAGAGCCAGCTGATAAGTTACACTTTTCGCGAATCATGTTGGAAGGACGCCAAAAATATCTTTCCGATCGACAAATGCCTTGATTGCAGTTTTCTGTTTGTCTATTAAAATGAATGCACTGTCGATTTATTTTACAAAAGATGCGACAGCGGAATCTATACATCTCAATTCTCCAGCTGCAGTCATCTCTGAGGGAAATCAGTTAGCGCTCTTTGATAACGTGATGATTACGTCCTTGCAGATCACCTGTCCATCATGGTATAAAGCCCGCCCTGGCAATTTGATTGGCCCATTTATTTCTTGCCTGATCATAATTACTCCTCAATGGATCGAGTCCAGACCGAACTTCCCCACCAAAAAATGTTGTGGGCGGAGTTCGGGCAGGCATCCAGGCTAAATCAAATCATGACCAAATCATAAATCATTTCGATAACATGAAGTAAATAAACACACATCAACCAGACTGAAGAATGAAACAACAGAACTATACTGTAGATGACACCGTTTTCAACTAAAAACGGTAAACTTTTGATGTGTTTTGGCCATTCGTTTACATGACAAGGGTGTTTTGGGGCCATGAAAACAAAGTTTTGAAAACAGGTTACATTTTTTTTATAATGACACTGTTATCATCTCCTTGTAAACTACAGTACAACGTGATTTTGTGAAAACGGTGACATCATGCGCATGTGTATTATGTGTTCTGTGTATAGGTTGTAGTGTTTCTTTAGACAGTGGCATCGCCATCTATTGGCCTGGCATGAATAATACAGTGTTTTCAAAGATCCGGAAGAATGGGGAACATCGTTGTGTGTTCACGAAAAACCTTTTTAGTACATCATTGTCGTGTAAACATACCCTAAGGGCTATGTGCACAGGTCAAACGAAGGAAATTAAACGCAGGTGAAGCTAATCAGTAACTATGGAAACAAGCTGACACACAATAGGAAACTAGTGCTGTGTCCCAATTCGCATACTATCCATCCTAAATGGTAATCGAAAATAGAATCAGTATGTCCCAAATCGTAGTATGTTGAAATGAAGAGAGACCCGGATGGTACACTATCTCTAGTCAGAATCCAAAGTGCAGATCGATGCACACTCTGACGTCTAATATTGCCCACAACCCATTGCGCCTTGGATGAGGAATCGATTAGAACTACAAACACAAGTGAAAAGTGTTAAGCAACTACAGACATGGAGGACGCGAGAATCCCACGGTTGTGTAGAGAGGTTTAGATAAAGGGGTCTGAGTGATTCATTATCAGTATCTAACCTGATGAAAATGTATTTATTGCATTATATATTATAATACATTATTGCATCTGCAGCAGCATTGCGAACTTTTGTAAAGATCCGTTAGCCATTAACTTAACTTAAATGCATCATTACGTTCAAATTGTAAACACATGAGTCTCTCCGCATGAAAGACCCAGATGATGAAAGGCAGATGAACGTGCTACTACATTTCTCTCAGAAACGATAGGAAATTAAATAGGGCATAGTATAAGTAGGGGAATTGGGACGCAGCCTAGGTCAACTTAATATGACAAGGAACTGGAACAGAACAGAACTAAACCTAAACGTTTTGTCAACCCAATCTCATGGAAAACGCTTAACGAATTATATATTTGAATTATGATTTTTTACAATTTTAACCATATGAAATTGAATGATTTTGAAGATAAAACTTAAGCATGAAGATCCACCCCTCAACATATCCGTCACTGGGCGTAAGCAGATTGTACGAAAATGTACAAATGAGATTGTACAAATTTATGTGAATTAGCAACTAATTCAACAAAATGTATAATTGCCATGAGTTTGTAGTTTTTGAGTGACTCAAGTTGGACATATTCATACAAATTTGCCAAAACTGAAAATAGTAAGGTTTTTTCATGAAAGCGGGTTGCGAAGCATCAATATGCACAATAAAAAGAAAAGACAAAAAAGCTTGCTAGTAATGGTAATAGACATAAATAAAAACAAATAACAGAATATAATTTTAATTAACAACAAAAAAACAGACATAGATTTTTATTTGAAATAAATCAAATACATTTCAATCTCATTCACATTTTTTCTTTAACGCCTCACCTCTCTCACTCTGCCACTCTTTCCCTTTCATTCCTTCTGCTGCATAATGCATTTTAAAACTCGTGTGTACTAATGGATGGATGTGATATTCATAAGGTCATGGATTCATTTCTATTGTGCGTGATTCAGGTTTGAAATCTTTTGAAAAAATGAATCATTCATCTTCTGTATGGATCAAAGCTTCATGGTGAGAGAGATAAAACCCGCAGATCCACATATAATGTCAGTGGCTGTGCTGGTGTCATCATGTCATTTCAAATGGACTATTTATTTAATGCTGATGAAAACAAAAAGCATCTGAAAGACAGCAGAGGGAAAATTAGAGAATGAATGGACGCGAACGAGACACCGATGAGAAACTAGGTAACAGGTGTGAGACCATGATGAAAGCTGAGAAACAGCCAAGAACTGTAATGTAATTAGTGTGTGTGTGTGTGTGTGTGTGTGTGTGTGTGAGAGAGAGAGAGAAAGAGTAAGAGAGAGAGAGAGTGTGCGTGTGTGTGTGCGGCATCATAGAGGGTTTAGGGAAGACAAGGAAACCTTAAAGGGATAGTTCTCCCAAAAATGAGAATTAACCACATTCAAGCCATCTTACTGTAGGTGTATATGACTTTCTACTTTCAGATGAATACAATCGGAGTTATATTAAAAAATTTCCAGGCTAATCCAAGCTTTATAATGGCAATGAATGGGAGCCCAAAATTTTAAGACCAAAACGTGTATCCATCATTATGAAAGTAATCCACACGGCCCCTGGGGGTTTATAAAGGCCTTCTGAAGCAAAGCAATGCATTTGTGTTAGAATTAGGGATGCACCGAATCCAGGCTTCGGATTTGGACGAATATTGGTCTTTTTGGCGGGATTCGCTTTCTGCCGAACTTGAGAATTTTTTTCCACCGAACCCTAGGCTTGTGTCTGGATTCAGTGCATCCCTAGTAAGAATAATATCCATATTTATAACTTGATAACTAGCTTACATCAGATGGCCTACACAAGTAGACTTAAACCAAAAGAGTACCATGTATGACGTAGGATACTGTGAGCTTTGACATCTCTCACGGTTCAAACAAACAGGGCTGAGCAACAAACTCAAGCTCCTCCTACATTTCTCTTTAAAAATTCTAATTTTAGACGTCTAATTCGGCAATGGTGTTGTTTTATTTTGCTCTATTCTCTGGACTTCTGTGTTCGTCTATGCGTCATGCGTAAGCTCAGAGGTCATTCTTTCGCTGTAAAATGATGCGTACGGTTGTTTTTCGGCAGCTAGTTATTTTAGTTGACAAAGTTTTAAATATTGATGTTTTTTCTGCGCTTCAGCGAACTGGCTGCCCCCTCAAGTCCCCAGTACTTCACCCACAGGGTCAACGCCTCTCTTCTGGCCCGAGTGGCATGGTATCGTTTGGCAGGTCTGATGAAGAGTTAGCCTTGATGTCTCATCTGATGACGTGCGGCTTAGTATGAACACAAATATTTTTGCGAGTCCTTACTTGATGAAGGATTCCTGCAGCCAGTCGTTGACCGTCAGGTTGCCTCTGCACTGCATTCAATAGTGATGCTTCAAGTTTATCAGGCCAAGCTTCTCCATCTCTTGATCATTAAGGAGCCGCACATTGCAACGGACTTGGTCCTTGAAGTCAAGCCACGCCTCTGCCCCCCGGAGGAGGAAAGGGATATGTCCCGTAAAAGCCAGACCAACCTAAAAATGTGCCCGTCTTCCAGTCCCCTCTTCAGTTCAGGGTGCTGGAAACATTGTTGCCAGTTCTGGGCCCGCCACACCAGTTTGCGCACCCAAACCCTTTCTTATGACCCTCTGGTTATGAGGAACCAAATACAATTTTTACATTCTCACGAAAAGAGCATTCCTCCTCATCTTCATACGATGGCAGGTACCATTCTCCCACCAGACGCAGTCTATAATACTTCAACCTTTTGCCACCCTACTCAGGGCAGAGCAGGCCATCTCCAGAGTGTTGGGCAGGATTTGGGGGATAATAGAACAAGGTTACTCACTTCAGTTCACTTTCAGACCACCCGCTTCATGGGAGTGATTCACACTTTGGTCTCAGACGACATTTCTCATGTCCTTAGGCCCATCCTTGATCTGAGATGTCTAATGGTCCTTGCCACTGCATGGTACGGTATGGCACGGTTTGGTACGGCACACTTTGGCACTTTTCCACTGCATGGTATTGTACGGCACGCTTTGGGGCTTTTCCACTGCATGGTACGGCTCGGTACGGCTCCCTTGTGGCCTGTTTCCACTGCATGGTACGGTATGGCTCGCTTCTGCTGACTTTAAATGGTACGGTTCCAATTGTACCATACCGATACTAAAATGTGATGTGAACACACTGCAGATCACTGATTGGTCAGAGTCAGACTGAATCGTCACTACCAGCATCACTGTATTTGCGAGACATCAAACCCGCTAGAACCAGTAACAGACACCGTTGCGAGCAAAGCGAGTCGAACCGTGTTGCGCAGAACCGTACTGAGCCGTGCCAGCAGTGGAAAAGCGCCATAAATCACACCCTCATGAGACGCCGTGAGGGTTTTGAAAGATGCCTTAGGGCTTAGGGCCAACTCCACCAGAGGTATGGCTTGGGTGTGGTCCAGTGGAATATCTGTGCGGCAGCCGGCTGGTCCACTTTCATCAGATTTTACAACCTGGACATCCTGCTCTTCAAGCACGGGTGTTTTCAGTCTAAATGATTGTGTACTATATGGCTGTAGTCTGAGCCTCTGATTATGTAGCTGATCACGGGGCCCTCAAACGAGCACCCCCAAGCTGTCGGCTTGTAGCATGGCGCTATTGGTTGAAGTTGCGAGTGCGACTTAGAGATCAATGTGAGTGAACCATTTCAAAAGAGCACATTTATGGTTTCTCACGTAACCCCGGTTTCCTGAGATAAACAGGAAAGAGGATTGCGTAGCTTGCTGCGCTCCTACACTGTGTAGCGAGTCATGCTAGCCGCTCCACGGTCGACCGATAGATGATTGGTAATTTCTGCATGGCTTATAGGCAGCCAACCCCACCCCTTTTGGCAGGCTGAGATGCAATCTGTCTGTGCAATTGCACAATCAGGCTTCAGGATTAGGAGAAAACAGAGTTTCTCTAACAGCGTCAGCGAACTGATGTAATGCTCATTCCCCTTATAGCCAACCAGGGTTACGTGGGAAACCATAAACTGTGCCAGGTCTTGTTTATATAGAGAAAACACTCAGTAAAAAATAAATAAAATAAATGTAATGTTAATGGAAATGTGATCCATATGCATGATAGTACACACACACACGCGGTTTGGTGTTGGGTTGTAGCAGGATTAGAGCAGTGCAGAATGTATGTGATGAGCGCTCATACTCTTAAAGGTACGGAGGCGTATTGCATTCACTTGAAGAAAAACAAATCTACTCTGTTTTTCTGAATTAACGAGTTAATTTTTCATGAGAAAAATTTTTTTCCTCTGTTTTTCTGAATTAATGAGTTAATTTTTCATGAGAAAAAAAGTTTTTGCTCTGTTTTTCTGAATTAATGAGTTAATATTTCATAAGAAAAAAAGTTTTTGCTCTGTTTTTCTGAATTGATGAGTTAATTTTTCATGAGAAAAAAATTTGCTCTGTTTTTCTGAATTAATGAGTTAGTTTTTCTTGAGAAAAAAAGTTTTTGCTCTGTTTTTCTGAATTAATGAGTTAGTTTTTCTTGAGAAAAAAAGTTTTTGCTCTGTTTTTCTGAATTAATGAGTTAATTTTTCATGAGAAAATTTATTTTTGCTGTTTTTCTGAATTAACTCATTAATTCAGAGAAAAACAGAGCAAAAAAAAAATTCCATTAAAAATTAACTCATTAATTCAGAAAAACAGAGCAAAAAAATTTTTCTCATGAAAAATTAACTCATTAATTCAGAAAAACAGAGCAAAAAAATTTTTCTCATGAAAAATTAACTCATTAATTCAGAAAAACAGAGCAAAAAAATTTTTCTCATGAAAAATTAACTCATTAATTCAGAAAAAACAGAGCACATTTTTTTTCTCATGAAAAATTAACTCATTAATTCAGAAAAACAGAGTAATTTTTTTTTTCTCATGAAAAATTAACTCGTTAATTCAGAAAAACAGAGTAGATTTTTTTCTTCAAGTGAATGCAATACGCCTCCGTATAAAGGGATACTCCACCCAAAAATGAAAATTCTGTCATCGTTTACTCTCCCTCAAGTTGTTGCAAACCTGTATGAGTTTCTTTCTTCTGCTGAACACAAAGGAATATATTTTGAAGAACGATTGGAACCAAACACTTGTGGGGCACCATTCCATAGTGGAAAAAAAAAAAATACTATGGAAGTCAATGGTACCAAATTTCCAATCGTTTTTCAAAATATCTTCCTTTGTGTTCAGCAGAAGAAAGAATCTCAAACCTGTGTTTGCAACAACTTGTGGGTGATTAAATGATGACAGAATTTTTATTTTTGGGTGGAGTATCCCTTTAAAGTCCCTGTAAAGGTTACTCAACAAAAAAATTCTAAACACATTGTAAATGTTACAAATGTATTGCTAAAACATATTACAAAGACTGTGAACTGTGAAGTTCTGAAATACGGAGTTAGACCGTTAAACAGTTTTTCACCCTTGCTATTTCACGGATTTTTTGGGCGGGGCTAAAACAGGGCTCGATGACACACTGGAGCCCAAGAGCTCGTGGACACGCCCCAACTTGATGACGCACGTTGGCTGATCCATAGACAGGGGCTGATCTCTCCTCTAACAATAGAGCACATTTGCATTCGCCACTCAATCGCGAGTTACTGTCAGTACTATTAGTTACTACAGTCTACAGTTTGCTAGCTTGCTATGCCTTTGACAAGGAAATGCATAGCCTACTACCTGGATGCGATCATGTACAAAACAGATCGGTGTCTTTATTTAAATTTCCTAAAAGCGATCACATCAAGAAGAGGTGGATTAATTTTGTGTAGAGCCAACCTTGATGAAGAGCTGAGGATCACTGACAGCAACACCCGCCTCTGTAGTGATCATTTTACACAGGATCGTTTTATAAACTTTCCTCAGAGACAACTGATAATCCGATGCTGCTGGTGAACGGGCCCGTTCCGAGAGCGGTTTCACCTAACAGCTTTCCCGTAAGTGGGCGTGGTTTCAGCACAGCCAGCAGACACGCCCCCAGCATTTGAGAACAGAGATAACTGCTAATTTTTTCAAGATTTTGATAGCTTATTTTATGTACTTGCCGGCTTTTTTTATCATTCAAATTCGGCTGGGTGGCTAATATCAAATTTTTCTGTGGTATGACTGACTCAGAACACATACTTAATTTTGACTTTACAGGGACTTTAACCTGAGGGAACCACAGACTCACAGTCACAGACCAAATATATCAGCACATGAAGATGATTCATTTATCCTTTTTTGGGCAGACACCTCCATTTAAGGATTAAACGTGCACCATACACTACCAATCACTTCAAAAACTTCAGACACACCAAATCATTATTTATTTTTACTATTTGCAACAGTTTTGAATGGTAGGTAATCATAAAACCTATGATGATTTTCAACTCAATATAAAACAACTTTGACATCAAATTACATTTTAAAATACATTCAAATAGAAAACAGTTTTTTAATATTTTCGGCGCGTATGGTTGGGTTGCGGAGAGTTCAGGTTACGGAGAGTTTGTGAGTTATAACGGAAATCATTATGAACATCAGTTATGCTAATTATTTCCCATCTGCCTTTCTGCTGTTATCTCGGGACAAGAAAAATGGCGTTCGTCAGGTCCAGTTTTGTGTCCAGCCTCTCACGGGGATTTCGGATGCCCCAACGCCTGTGATGAGACGACTCAACGCCTGCGATATGTTATGGCGCCGTTTGATTCATAAACAATATTTATATTTAATTTTTAGATTTAAACAATATGAATGTAAGCCAGAGGAGAACTGGCCCCCGACTGAGCCTGGGTTCTCCCAAGGTTTTTTTCTCCATCCAATCTGATGGAGTTTTGGTTCCTTGCCACTGTCGCCTTGCTTTTGGCTTGCTTTGAGCTTGCTCAGTTGGGGTTATTTAGTGTTTAGCAATGTTGTTGATCTGTGTTGTGCTACTTTCATGTTATCAGTGTGAAGCTGCTTTGATACAATCTGTATTGTGAAAAGCGCTATATAAATAAATGTGACTTGACTTGACTTGACTAATATACATAATGTTATGAAGTGCACCTTATCAATGAAGAGATTTTAAGTGGAATTAACTTTTTTCTATAAATAGAAAGGATTCTCTGTGTATGTGTGTGTGTGTGTGTGTGTGTGTGTGTGTGTGTGTGTGTGTTAGGCAGCATGACTGTCTGGGATTGAATTGACCCAATATGTAGTTTGTTCCATAATTCATGAAACGAGAGGTCATGTCCATTTAGTCTTTGCAAGCTGTCAGTCATCTGCTAATGAGCAGTAATGGCATTGCAGAGTATCTTAAAGTAAGTAGGCCACGCCCACTCCTTTCTGCAGCCAATCAGCAATCATCAGAATAATCATATCCCACAGCTGCAGATCTGGATGATTCATCACTGTGATATTTATCAACAAAGACACACTGTAGGAAATGTGACCTGAAATATCAATTGCACATTTTTCTCAGCCAGATAGAGACGTTGTTTGTAGTTTGATGGTGAATGTTATCAGCTGTAAATTATAATATGATTTGGGTCATTTGTTTTTGCTCATATCACATTTTTAATAATTTCCACCAAACTTTAACTAAGCTTTTTTAAGCACTATTAACACTATTTTATTAATTACGTTTTGCATCGTCTATGTGCATTTAAAGCTTCTAAATAAATTCCCTCTTTGGATGTAAAATTAGCGCTCACACGTGGTTTGCGATCATATAATTTGCATTGCCCTTCAATGCTTTGAATGCAAGGTCTTAATAAAGCCTCCATTACATGTCACAAATAATTCATTAACAATCAAAAACATTTGCAAGATAATTTTTGTTAATGCGAAATCAATTGTGCGTGGAAAAAAAAAACCTTAAAAGAATAGATGATGACAAGGGCAAAAGGAGCATAAAAATTGAGAAATAATTGAAATAAAAAGGTATGAGAGAATGTATTGCGACTAAACATAATTTCAAAATATTGCTTGATTCATTTCCCAATGTCTTAAGGTTAAAATGTTGTGGTGAGGTTGTGAAATTGCAGCACATGTTTGTGTCAAAGACGAGACAGGAAGAGAGAAAGCTGGAAGGAATATGAGCAGAATTTTAACAATGTTCTCATCATTTATTTAGTGCTTAAGGGTATGAATGTGGCAATCATTAAATAACCCACCTGACACTGCTGCAGAGATGTGTGCATGTGTACATCTGTCTTCTTGCTTTACTCGGATTGTTTACTCCACAATCCATATTCAAAACACATTTAGAAAATTCATGCTGAAATATCCTAATGTTATGGAGCAACAATCAAACTGAGCTTGGATTGACATTATGGTGAAAAATCTAACCCTAAGCAAATGAGATTTTGGTTGACCAGTGAAATACACCCTCCACATTTAGTTGAATGTTGAATGTTACTCAGATTTCTTGATGCTGGATTTTTTTTGTATCATGTCAATTTTATGGCTTTATTAAATGCTGGAAAAGCTATATGGTAAAAGACGAATTGAATAGGTTCAATAAAGCGGAAGATTTAAACTCAATTATTATTGAGTTCTTACTATCATCAATGTTGAAAATATTTTTGGATATAAAAAACTTACTTCAGGATAACTGATTTGATGATCTCACATGCTAAGGACGACTGTGACAGAATATCTATTGAGTGTATACAGTAATTATCATGACTGCAAATCTGTTGGGTCAATTATGAAATCCTTGTGATTTCTCCTGGGTTTTGTCAAGCCTTGTTCAACCATGACCCTCTGTTCTCATTCCTCATCTCTGTCTCTCTCTCTCTCTTTCCTCAGAGGAATACCCCCTTAATGAGCTTCATTAGAGAAGACAACAACAGACTGCTTTGAGCAACTGTGTGCAAACATTGTAAATAAAAAGTGAGACATTGTTTTCCTTACAGTGATACAGTTCAGCTTGCTGAAAACAAATTGCTAAATGAGGTTCTTGTATCAAATCTGAAATAACTTCAAAGAACGGCCATCTTATTAAAACATGGAGCCTATTTCTGTGTTACCAATATTTTTTAAGACCCCATGAGTTTTGTGGCTTTTAATTCATGTGAGCTAGCTGTAAGGTTAATTTATTTTAAGCAAATAGAGGGAATGCGCGTGACGTCACCGTCGGCCGGAGTGCCTGCAGTTCCTCACAGTGAGTGGCAAAAAGACTGAGCGGCTTTATATGTGTTCAGCGTGAATGCCGCGAAAAACTAACACAACACACACAAATAAAGTGGGAAAGAGCTTTGCGATTGACTGTAGGCCTACAACTAGATTTGACAAAACATCCGAGGTATATTTTTACAGACTGCTATGGAAAGAGGAGCAATGGATCGCTGCAATTCACAGAAACAACTGGACTCCAGTCAGCGAAAGGTGGATTTGCAGTTATCATTTTGTGTCAATATGCTGAATTTAGCTGTGAAACCATACCCATATATTTTGTATTGTTATATACATTAACAGCTCATCAATTAAATATTTATCATTGCATATTCTGCATTATTGGATGTTTTTTTAATAAACACTGACCAAAAAAACGTATAGTTTATATATATATATATATATATATATATATATATATAACACTGATATGAGTGATCACTGATAAAGCGTTCACAGGCAAATTTGCTTTATGTTTAGGTCTTGCTTTTATTTCCCCGGTGTCGAAATCAGGCAAACATAAATGTCAGGCAACACGATTCCTGGCTGCATGTCAATATCCACGGATCACTGGATCTTTAGTAAGTTGTAAGGAACACTATATTGAGTCCAACATTTAGTTTAAATTGATAAAATTGTTAGATTTAGTCGCATTTCCGCAGTTTTCCCCTATTAAATCCAGTCACGCAGCAGATCTTTTGCCACTCGGTCAGGCTGAGGGGGGTTGTCACGCGGGAAAGTCACATGTCAATGCATTCCCTCTATATATTTCAATTGTACAGTTCTTATACCACATGACATCCTGCACTGCATAGATTTTTGTCCAATCAAATGCTTACTTGAAGTCATGTTGGAAACATTATATTTATGCCCCCACAACGTAGTAATTACGAGTGGAAAATGTCTCTGGGAACCTCAACCCCTGAAATGTAGGGAAGAAGATAGTCAGTAGCTGGGAAATCCCTTTCTCTGACTAATCCCTGAAGCCCAGGATCATAACTGTAATTCGTAAGCTATGTTATTGGCCAATGGATCAAATGAGATCGATCGAAGGCAGCGGGGAGCCCCATTTTCTCAGAATCTTTTGACTGAGGATAGAGAGCGATATGCTTGCTCGATGTGCACGTTCTAAGCACAGTAACATGGCCAGCTGCCTGTGCAGACGTACTGTAACAGGTTGTCAGTGCAACAATATATATAACATGATTTAAACACCCCTGACACAGTCAGGGGAGTAAGTTGCACAAGCACTGCACAACATGGGTTTGGGAAGATAAGAATAAGGTAGGCATGCGCAATATCAACACATTCTCATCCCAAGGCCTCATATACGGCGCTTTAGCCAAAGCGTAGACATCCAACGCACATGGCACCCTTTAGCGTCAATATAACACGCTTCGGTAGGTTTAGGTCTGGGGTAGTGTTAAGGTTAGACCACTAGGAGGCGCCATCTGCGTCTCATATTGACGCTAAAGGGTGCCATGTGCGTTGGATGTCTATGCTTTGGCAAAAGCGTCCTATATGATGCCTTAGGATGAGAATGGACTGGCAATATGGGATTGTTGCCTATAACCAGTGATGTAGTGGTGCCTGGAGAAGTGGGTATACTCTTAATTTATGCCCCCAATATTTTTTTAAGCGTCCCAGCAAAGGATGAACGCTCTGTGTTATAAACAGTGACATGTAAGACTACTAGTCTTGCATTAGTGTTCAATATGCAAGAATACAGTATAATGAATACAATAGAACACATAGAATCAGTGGTATTCTTGCATATCAGGGCTGCACATGGTTTTGTAAATACCCAGGTGCCAGCTAGGTCCCATAAATTATATTGTTAGGGGGGTTCGGGGGCATGCCCCCCCGAGAAAATTTTGATTTTCCTGATCTCGAAATGAGCATTTTAAGGTGTTTTGATGGCCAAAAAAAAATGACAACAGTAGCTTTAAAAGCATGAAGTAGCCTATTTGATCAGATTCTTAAACATGAGAATCAGTTCCAGTTTCAGCGACTTTTCTTTCCTAAATTAATCAATGTTTTTGGACCAATCTGTTAATTTAATTAATGGTTCAATTGCTCACTCAAAAAGACAGTCACTTGTCGCCACCCTCTGGCTTAATGATGCAAGTGGCGCAAACACAGACAATCGGAGTTACAAGCAGTGAAAAATCAAACACATTCGAAAAAACTTTATACAAATATATTTATACAATAATAATGGCAATATATTTGATAGCGTACTTGTGTTGTTAAATTGAGCTTAAAATTTCCACTGTCTTTAATCAAACTGATTATTTCTGTCGGTCATTTAAAACGTCTATTGAAAAACAGCCGTAAATTTGAGCTACTTGCATCTTATCTCGCACTGTATGACCGTTAACTGAAGTGAAGCGTCGCGTTGGGATTCGCGCTCGGCTCGCGCTTTTATGAACAAAAATACTGCATTCTTTGGTCTCACGAACATTTTGACATTGACGAGCAGGTGAGTGCTGAAGCAGATCAGATGAGAAGGCCAGTTATCGTCGCGATGGGAGAATCATTGCAGCAACAAATTAGAGTTAGGCCTAATATTACGGGTAACGTTACGACTGGGTGTTTTTTTTTTATTCACGAAATTGGCTTAGCAACTAAATGATGCGCATCAGAGGGGATTTAGAAGTGGGTATACGCAATGCCGACTGATAAGGAAGTGAGTATACGCCGTATACCTGCGTATACCCTGCACTACACCACTGCCTATAACCAATATGCCGATATTTTTCCAACAAAAATTAACTGATTGTTTATGTTGATAAAGATATACATATGATTTTTTTTCCCTTCATTTGAAAAAAAAAAAAAAAACACCTAGTCTCTCCTGTGCAGGAATGATACATTAATTATTTTCATTTCTGTTAGTATTGAGCAAAATCTGTATCTTTTCATTCTGGGTTCAGAGTTCTTAGGTCTCATAACCAAAAGGTTACTTGATAGAATAAAATAAATGAAGTTCTAACCTAAACATTTTTATTTGTGGATTTTACATTTGTAGATGATCTACAGCAATGGAGTCGTCTACACATGAAACACAGGTGGTAAGGCTAGCACTCCTCGCACACATGTGAGTTATTGCCGGTACACAATCAACACTTTATATAGACACTATAGACTTCCTAAATTCAAATTAGGCTGCATAGTTTAGATCAGCCGGAACTGGGAACACGTCCCGTAAATCCTGATGTACTTGGTACATCAAAAGAAGGATGGCGTCTACGCTAATAACAGTTTCTCTGTTTATCCCGAGGGACCCTCAATGGTGGACCTGCGCCTGGACCTATCCCGAATCATCCTTAAGTGCCGCCCTCATCGACATGACGGCACTGATCATCAACATCTCGTCTCCAAACCGGCGTGATTACTTCATGTGTGACAATTCTCTTAATGTTCATCTTCATGTGTGACAATTCTCTTAATGCGTGACAATTCTCTTAATGTTTCGATGCAATTTGTTTTGTAAGCACTGTTCCTTCATTGGCCAGAGGAGAACTGGCCCCCGACTGAGCCTGGGTTCTCCCAAGGCTTTTTTCTCCTTTCTATAACCTGATGGAGTTTTGGTTCCTTGTCACTGTTGCCTTGCTTTTGGCTTGCTTAGTTGGGGACTAAGGGGACATTTGTTGGGGACATTTAATTTTCAACAATATTATTGATCTATGTTGTATTACTTTCATGTTATCACTGTGAAGCTGCCTTGATACAATCTGTATTGTAAAAATGTAAAAATGTGACTTGACTTACTTGACTTTATCTTATTGGCAAGGTATATAGACATCATTTTTTCATAATGGGGTGATGCTGATTATTACATTTTAAGCCTTTATATCTCAATTCCGTTGCTGTGGCAATAATATCATGCATCCCGAGAATAAAGCCTTCTTGGGCTACGAGAGACACAGACTCAGTGCTCCTGCACAGAAAAAAAAATCTGTGATGCGAAGGATGAGACATCCAGATTATAGAACCTAGCAAAAGTATGAGGCGGAGATCATCCCATTGTCAGGTGGGATGTCCTGAATGGACAGGCCACTCAACTATGCACAGGAGAAAGCCATCCCTCTCATAGAATAGGTTTTAACTCCAATGGGGCATTGCACAACGTGCATCATATGCGAAGGTGACCACTTCCATGCTATTTTCCATCTGTTTGGAGAATAGTATTGCCTTTGTGTGGCCTCCAAATCAGACAAAGAGCTGCTCTACATTGACACGTAATGCCCTGCACAACACAGTAAGCACCTTCTCTACATTGCCATGTCTGGACTTTAAAACTGCTCTGTAGAAAGCGTTGACTGGCAAAGCCTTAAGATCACCCACTTGTTTCCAGACATGCAGATTCCATAACTCTAGCTTTGGATGCTAGATTGTGTATTTTGCTTGAGAGAGGAGGTCCCTTACAGCGGGACCCCCCATGGGGGGCGTACAGTAACTCCATAATTTGAGGGAACCATGATTGGTTGGACCATTTTGGGGCCACCATCAAAACCTTCTCCTGATCCTCTGATTTTGCAGATGACAGGGTGAAGAATTTGTAACGGGGGCAAGACAGTCCACTACTAGATGTGCTTATGTCATAGGGCATCGGTTCCCAACAGGGGGGTCGCGGGCCACAAGGGGGCCTGGTACACCTAAATTGGGACTATTTTACACTGGTTCGGATCGCTGCCGCTGCGGGGTAGCCCAGTAACCACGTGACTCATCATAGATGTGCACAGAGAGAAGTAGTTCCGGCTACAATGTTCTTCCGAAAGACGCATTATTCTGTTAATAAACAAGTTTATTATCGCTCGCTAAAGCACCAAAAACGTAAAAAAAAATAAAGCCTCACAAATAACTTGCAAGTATTGAGACCCTAGAAAGAAGTCATTTAGTAATAGCCTATATTCTTTCTTTTTTTTACCTACACACCACTGTGAAGGGCCAATATAAAGGCTTCTCCTAGGCTTACGTTTTTAAATTACAAAGGCCCCACTGATGTTTTTGTTATTGTATTTTCAGTATTACAGGCTATTATTTGTGCATAACATATCTGGTTTTATTAAACATACCGTTTGTTTGAAAACAACATATTTTGTTATCCTTGCTGCAAGCTAATCATTAGTATAATATCATTAAATGTTAAGGGGGTCCTATAATATTTCATTGGGGAAAAAGGGGGTCTCAGACAACCACTGGTATAGGGGACAGTGAGTGGTCTGAGGCGAACAGATCTACCTCTGCTCCCCCAAAAACTTTCCAAATTCTCAGAACTGTCTGAAGATGTAGTCTCCATTCCCTTGTTAGTGAATCCACGTCTCAGGTCAAGTGGCCTGGCACATGTACTGCGCAGAGCGAGAGGAGATGCTGCTCGCAACATAAAGGGAGACGTCATACCAAAGACGCCGTCGGCTGTGATCTGATTCCCCCTTAATGATTTATGTAGGCCACCACTGCCATGTTGTAAGGATACCGATGAGCTCAGCATGAACTGTGGATGGTCGTTCATCACTATCACTTCAAGAGGGACGGCAGAATCCTCTAGTGAATATGACCACTCCTCTCCATCAGAGTCTGCATGAAACATCACCCCCCTCGTCTATTCCACCGTGAGCTTCAATGGAGGAGTGGAGATTGGCTCGTACATATTGAAACACATTACGATACTTAATTAATTTCAGTCTAAATTCCTGATCTAAGACAGATAAACAGACAGTTTGACACAGAATGACAGATACATACAGCTTCTTCTTCGTGTATGTGTTACTTTTAAAGTTGATCACGAGTGATGTTGCGTCACCTGACTTCGTCCTAGGCCAATGGCTTTGTGTGTATTACACGTGACTCAGACACTAGCTCACGCTGAAGGCGTTCTCGTTGAGTCAACACCATGATACGCCGTCAAGGTTTCCTCAAAATGGAACTGCACTACAGCAAATTCACTGAAGTGCCTGATGCTCGGTTCACATTGTATGAATTTGGACTGTCCCAAATGAAAGATTACCAATCGTGGCAATTTCTGTGGTCATTGCAGCTAAACTGTGGTTCTATGTCGTACAGTGAGAGAGGTTAAAAGACAGCTGTTGTCATGGTCTTGAAACCAATATCCTGCGATAATTTTCTGACAGTGTCATAAATGTAGAATGATCATCTCACAGTGTGTTTGCAGCTACGAGACCTAGGTCTACTGACTGGCCAATAAAAACATGCAACATGAAATGTTGTATTGATCAACGCCACATGGCGCTATAACATAAAAACTACTTACCTCGCCCCGCCCTCTCTAGTTACTGTTGCTACGCCTGTCAAGCTTTCGCGGCTGGCCCATCTATTATAGTGTGGATGCACCCGGTATCAGACATTTCAATGAGATAATTAGTAATTTTCGGCGAAGAAGTGAAATATCTGAGAGAGCAAGACAAAAGGGACTACAGTATGCATTCGAGGGATATATTCACGACATTACATGCAACCGATTAGAGAATAATTTCTTAAAAATTGAAGTTAAAGCCTAACGTTATAGTCCCAGCGCAAGCAGCAGCGCCTCATACGCTGACCGTTCAAATGGGAAACACAAATTGAGGAACAGCTATGTTCATACACAGCAGGGTATGTGAAAATAATCGTAATAATTATAAATCAAACAGCTTATCAATAAATCTTGTGGAATAACACTAATACCGGGAGAGCCGCGATCAGATTGGGTTACTTTGTAAGGGGTAACGTTAGTAGGACGTCGATTAACAAAATGCTGAAATATATTTTAAAGTATGTCAGTGAGTCTTTGTCTTGTCTCTTTAATCGTCTTATTTTACGTTATCATCATGACCAAAGAATCGTCAATATTTCCAAGCAATAGGTGTTTTTGTTAAGCATGTCGACATTTACCAGTAGTTGTGAATGGGTCTCGCACATAGACGCTAGATCACGCCAATCATTTTTCCCCTTGGTTTTTAGATTTTCTGGAAGAAAAACAATTCCTCTCCCCCGTCCAAACTCAACCCGATCTCACGACCAAGTCGTAGTGTTGCCAAACTTTTAGTATACCGGTAGCAGCTATCAGATTTGCACAATCCATACGCACAATGCTTCAGCATGTTTCCCTCGTTCGAAAGCTTGCCAGAACTCCCGCGCATAGTTACGGTTGCTAAGACATGATTGGCCAGTGGCGGTTTTCGGGCGTTGGCTTAGCGAAGGGTCAATTACGAAATTGGCACGCTTCTCTTTTCCTTACTCATGACCGCATCCATATTCTCCTCTTTCGCTTCCTCTTTTTTTCAATGCACATAAAAACCACAATTGCAAATCATCTTTCTCTATTTGTTTACCACTAAAGCACATGCTGATGATGTGTTATTCTTCTATACTAACTTGTGTCATATCATCATACACTCTACATACATGACCAACCCAAGTTTATTAGATCCATGACGTACAGTGAGATTTGTAATGCTCTTAGGTGTCACGGAACAGAAGGCGACAAACACAGGTATCCAAACCATGGTTTATTGCTTGAAATACCGATGGGAACAAGTGTTTTTTCATTGGTGGATCAATGCTGAAATGCTTATGGTGAGTGACAGATCTTATCTTTTGTAAGTTTAGATGATGCAGGCTGGATCGCAGGAGAAGACAGACGACTGAGGACTGAAGGATCAGAGGACTGAGGACTGATCAGTTTGATGGTTCTTGGGGGGGGAACGAAGAAACCAGACAAGTGTGAACTGAAGAGTGTGTGTCTTGAGGTCAATGGCAGGTGTGATGATGGCTGACTGAGCGCAGATGGACCAGAAGGGATGCTGGGAAATGCAGCTTTGTGGCGACTGGGCTGTTGACAGAGGATTGTGACAATGATGATGAAATCGCACATTCTATAGCAGGTACCATAGTTGTTATCGAAAATAATGTTAAACATGCCATGCTATTTTATGTTTCTGTTCTCAAAGGCTAGAAGGTGGCTCTTCCATTGGTACGAATGGATGGCATGATGTTAGATGAGAATGAGAATGAGTAAGAGAGAGATGGCTCAATGTCAGCAGAGGTTAAATGGCTATGAGATTAGGCTTTGATAGCTAATGGTGGGAATGCTGCTGGTCGAGGCAGGGAAAAACAATATTGACAACCACTAGAAAAAAGGGCTGAGATGTGAAGTGGTTACAAATTATTGGCCAAACGATGGGAAAAGAAACAGCTCTGCCTTAAAATCCATTTACTGGTTTCCAGCTGCTCATTAACTGGTCAATCAGCTGGCATATCCCAACAAACATCTTGATCACCTTGAACTGGTATAAAAGAAACACAGCTACCATGGATGGATATTAGACGAAATGAAGATCTCTGTATCCTTGGGCAAAGTGATCTTATTCTTCATGTAGTTTTTGATAAAAAAAAAAAAAAAAATCCTCGAACGTTTTATACAATGCCAAGCCAAATGTCTTTGTAAATGTCTTTGTGATGATTCAGATGTATTACAAGCTATGGGTGTTATTTGAGACTCTCATTAGTACATGTCCTCAGTGAAAAGGGCACACCTTTTTCCTGTTGTATGACTGTCCCATAGGCCCCTTGTGGAAAAGAAGTGTGCTTTGTAGTGTATTTCAAACCTTAAAAGTATACTTGCAGATACTATGATATTAATGAAATAAAAAGCCACTTAAGTGCACTTAAAGAGAGTGCACTTATATGACTGTGTCAATCATGAAAATTAAGTCTTACTTTAAGGTACATTTAAAATGTTTATGTTTGAATCGTTTGTCTTGCTTTAGTAATATTGTGTTGAGTGACATAATAAAACACATCTTGCAAGTAATTATTGTAATTTAAATTGTAGTGTTATTATATAATGCATTTAAAGTTGAAATATTTTAAATGTACTAAATTAAATACAAAAATAAAAGTTAAGAAAATACATACAATTTTAATTTATCATATATTTTTGTCAGTATATTCAGCAGTACACATTAACCATATTTTAAAGACAGTAGAAATAATGATGAATTTACAAATAAAGGTCCTTAAGTCCATTTAAGTGGTTCAAAAAAACTCTTACGTTCAGCTAATTGAATTTAATATTGTCACGATTCCTGTCTTGTGTTTTCCTTGTCTTGTGTGCACTTTAGTTATTTCCTGTTCCGTGCCATGTTTTGTAGTCCTTTGTAGTTTTTCTTGTTAATTAGTTTCCCCAGGTGTTTCTGATTTGCCACGCCCCCTTATTCCCTTGTTTAGCTTGTTTGTCTGTGCATTTAAACCTCTTTGTTTCAGTTGTTGGGTTGTCGGTCGTTGTTAAATGTTATGCTGTTTTGAGTTCCCTGTTTTGTGTTCCCTGTTCTGAGTTTATCCTGTTTTATTTGTTTGGTGGATTATTAAAGTGCTTGCGTTTGGATTCCCTCTCCGCTTCATCTTCCCCTCATCATAACAAATATGAATTGAAACTTATAATATGCTTTCATTTAATTGTAAATAACACGCAATGAAGTGTCAAAAAGCATTACATTCAGTTCACACTTATCTATATTATTTTAAAGTATATTACTTCTGTAATACTTACAATTCAACATATGAAGTAAGAGAAAACTGCTTAATGTGAGAGAGAAATGGTTCGAGTATACCTGTTTGTGACTGTGTGTTGCCTTGAGCAGAAAACGGTGACATTTCTTGAGCTTTCTTTATAGATTGTGACAGAGCCTGGAGGTGTTTCTTAGAAAGGTGCATGGCACACTCAGGTACCGATATAAAGACAAGTGCTCCTGGAGATGAACAGGTACAGTATGAATCTGTTGCAGAACAACTCATATTTTAACAGCACACCCTGAATTCTGAATGTCAATGTTAAAAACATTGTGTAAAATAAAACATTTATTTTATGCTGAGCATACACAAGTACATACTTATGTATGTACTTAATATAGCTATCCTGCAATTGTACTTTTGGTAAATTGTATCTGCCGGCCCAGAAAGTTGGTAAAGTCTTAAAAGTCCAACTGAATACAGTGGCTCAATCTTAAGTTTATCAAACGATGAGAATACTTTTTGTCCGCAAACCCCGAATTTATTCAGCAATAACATTTTCTCAGTTCTCGTGCATGCGTTGTGGCACTCTCGAGAACTCACTCGAGGACCACGGAGAAGAAAATGAATAGTTGAATAAACTATTATTTTTGTTTGTTTTGTTGCGAACAAAAAGTATTCTCGTCACTTGATAAACTTAAGGTTGAGCCACTGTAATCACTTATTTTAGCGATGACTATTTTAACGATGTGTTATCAATAATAACAGTCGATAACAACAGACTGGGTTATCTGACCAATCAGAACAGAGTAGGCTCTTGGAAAAGAGGGGTTTATAGAGACTGAATCTTCGAATGAACCGTTTTCATACTCTTTGAGAAATTAGGTGATATCCAATGTATATTATGATAAATGTATATTATTAGTATTTTTCTTTTTACCTTGGATGCATTTAAACTTATTTATAGGATGCCTCCAAAACAGAATTAGGAACCGTTCAAATATATAAGGGCACTTTATCTTGTCCTCTTAAATGAATGTGAATTGCCAGATAAATAGATACAGTAGCTATAGTCTGGTCAACAGCTTCTCATTAGATATGCAGAGTGTTTCTCACAAACGCTGCAGTTTTCCTGTTGTAATCTAGTTTTGCTATTATCTCTAGAGAGCCCAGGCTTGATCAATATTCTAATGACAAATCTGCCTCAAGTAATTTTTCCACAAAAACAACACAAACCTCTGCAGAAAGCTCTCTCTTCTCTTCTCTTCCTCTTAACACCCTTCCTCTCCTCTTCATGCCTTGATGAGCAGTTTCATGGAGATTAAGGCTACCGTTTACACGTCTCTGTGTTGATTTAATCCAAATCAATATGGGAACAGCGGCTGTGGAACAGCGTTCTGCCTTGATCATTGCTGATAAACAGCATCCCTGGGTGTTCGGTACCTAGATAAAAATATGTGCGAAGATTGCTTATGATGTACACAAGAATGTATTTTTTTTTCTTCAATTTCTCACTTTAAGTGTCTGTTTTTGATTGGATATGACACCTCTCTCAAATGAAACTATTCCTTTGATCATAAATATCTGTGCGTGAGATATTCTCAGTGCCCTTTGCCCTTGTATTGTTAATAAAATATAATTAGATGAGATAACATCTGAATAGAAATGAGTTGAACTGCAGAGCTTCTTCATGTAGTTGAATTTACTGAATTTAGCATTCATAACTGCTTTTACAAAAAAAAAAATCCTAGTGTTTCTGCACAAGTACTCTATGCTTCAAACTAGACAAAGAATCAACTTTTGAATCAGTGCACCAAATTGATTTAAAAAGTGATCTGAATCAAGAATGAATCCAGAGTGAATGTGAATGAGAGCAATTTCGAGTACAGACTAAAAATAAGTGTTTGTGTAATAGAACATACATATTTTTTAAATGTATGAAGGCTTTAGGGTTCAGACAGTCTAGCTTTAGGGTTCTAGGCAGTCATGTTTTATGAGACTAATCTGGTTCCATTAGGCAAGTGTTAATTAATGAAATTATTTTTAAGTTACATAAAAACATTAGTTTGTGTGCGTGTGAATCCCTCACAACCTAAACAAAGAATCAACCCCTAAACCAGTGGATCTGCTGAATTTCCAAGTGATCTGAATCCAGGCCGAATGTGAATGAGAGTAATCTGTAGCAGATTGTATGTTGGTGCTTTAGTTAAAAAGTGCAACATTTCAGGGTATAAAGTTTTATGTATTAGAACTTTATGGGTCAATCATTGTGGTTCTACTGGGTTTGCAAGTGATCTGAATCCAGAGTGAATGTGAGTAATCTGGAACAGATTATAGAGTGTTTTTACTTAAAAAAGCAAAGTTACATAAAGGTTTATGTATTAAATTTAGGGATCAAACTATGCATCTTTCGAACCAGTGGATCTACAGGATTTACAAGTGATCTGAATTCAGAGTGAATGTGAGTAATATGGAACAGATTATAGAGTGTTTTTGGTAACACTTTACAATACGGGTGCACCAATATGCATTAATTCATGCTTAACTAATGCACAGATAATCATGAGTTAGTGTTAAACTCATGAAGAACTAAACCATTAATAAATGATTATTGCATCAGCAACTAATAAAGAGTCAATACGATTAATAGATTAAGTAATACATGAATTGCTATTAATTCAATGTGTCATTGTGTATTAATTCCTTAATAACATATTGTGTTAACTAATAGTGTAAATTAATGTGTTAATTACCACAATTAGTCAAAGCTATGCACTTCCACTTCCAGTTGGCTGCTTTAATTAATCAGTAGCTAATGATTTGCAAAGGTATCATTATGTTATGACTTTACTTGTTGGGGCACATCATTATTAACTAGTCATTAATTAATTGTAGTAATTTGCACATGAATTTACACTAACAATGAAGTAATTAATCATGTATTAATGCATATTAGTTTACCTGTCATATTATCTGGAAGTTGAAATACAAGGCTTTGGCTCATTCTGGTAATGAACATATTAATTAACACTATTAGTTAAAAAATGAGTTATTATGAATTTATTTCACAATTACATATTTAATTAATAACAATTAATGTATGAACTAATACATTAAACTTACAGACTCTTAATTAGTTCCTAATATGGTAATCATTAAGGAATAGCTTAGATAATCATTAGTTACACATTAATTAGGATTATCTGTTCATTAGTAAAGCATGAGTTAATGCTTATTAGTGCACCCCTTAAAAAAACCAACAAAAAAACCCCCCAAATGTTTATGTATTAACCCTTTAGGGATCAAACTATGCATCCTTTGAACCAGTGGATTTGCAATAGATCTGAATTCAGAGTGAATATGAATGTGAATGTAAGTAATCAGAAGTAGATTATAGATTAGTGTTTTTACTTAAAAAAGCAAACGTTACATAAAGGTTTATGTATCAACCTGTTGGATATCAAACTATGCATCCTAAAACAAGGATTGTCTGGATTTCCAAGTGATCTGAATCCAGAGTGAATGTGAATGAGTAACCTGGAGTAGATTAAAGATCAGTATTTGTAGTAAATTAAAGGATTCATAAATTACAATCATGCAGAGCAGCAAGCTTCATACAACAACAGATTGTATAACTCATTCAGGCAGACAGTCCGCCACCAGAGGGGCTCAGATCCTCTCAGTTCAGAGGGAGTGTTTGTGTTAGTCCTAGAGGGAAACATTACAGTCTCAATCTTAAATGAGATCAATCTTAATAGGAAAAAAAGTCCCACGTCTTCTCCTCTGCGCACATGCTCTGCTATCTTTTTCTAATGTGAAAGTAACACACCTTGCATGCAAATACATAAGCATTATATCCAGACAGAGAAGTGTGTGCCTTGCAGCTGTGTCAGATCAATACACCATTAACTCGATCCTCTTTCTGCAGTCCCTGTTCTTCCCTGCTTACATCAGCACTTTTACACCATCTATTCTACAGCCTCCACCCATAAGCACACATCTTCATCAAAGCTACAAATTCTTTCCAATCTCCTCTAATTGATTAATATCTGTGTTAAAATAACACAGAGATGAAAACTTGTAAATTTGTAAAGATGGGAAGAGCAAATAGGTGATGAGGGGAATTTAACAAAGAGCAGCAAGACATGAAGAAAAATGCGAGATGCCCAAGTTGCAGCGACAAGGGATAGTGGGAAAGAGAGAGGGAGAGACCCGACCAGAGACCAGAGGGGGAGGTGTCGAGTCAGTGAAATGAATGTGTAATCGTGCTGTAGGCGCTTGAGCCTTCAGAGCCGTTTTGACTGATGGTGCCGCATGCTGCAGAGAGATAGTAACTCACTGTGCAAACAATACACGCGTTAAAAACCTGTACACTTCACATTAGCAGTTACAACAGCTTCTCATTCCAAAACCTCCATAGGAGGCATGTTAAAGGAATATCCCAGGATCAGTTCATCTCTATCAACAGCATTTACCATATGGAAGCTTGTTATATTTTAATAGAAACAAATAAAAATGATAATTGTGACTTTATTTTACAACCTTTACAGTAACTGTTTTTCATTGCGGTCAGGTCTGTGATTAATTTGTTTTCCATAAACTTGTCTTTTGGTTTGTGCCCATCAAGTTTCAGGTTAAACCAAAAATAAACAACTTCTTCTTTTGTGATTTTTATTGGCAGTTTGCAATCTATGTACGTACATTACCGACATAAACTGGAATAAGGTGTGATCACATTGGGACATGAAATAAAAACAAAACAAAAAACCCAGAGAATTACAGCCCAAGCTATGTGTTTAGCTCCTCCAGCTTCAACCTCAACTAAGGCGGCTTTTACACTGGCCGTTTAGTTCGGAACGGGGCACGGTTCGCTTGAAAAATCACTAATGTGAATGCTGTCATGGGACCTGGGTGCACACTGGGGTACCGAACCCGAGACTACCTGGAGGAGGTGGTCTGAGTTCGGTTACTCCCAAACCGTGCTGCGGTTCGAGTGAATGTGAAAGCAACATGGACTCTGGTGCACACATGTTCAGGAGGTAAAGTGACCTGCATGCGTTTTAGCTTATTGTGATGCTATCAGTTAAATAAAACATTTGTAAGGGATGATAGTGTGTCACAAGAACAAGGCGGAAGCAAATGCAAGTTAATTCTTTATTTCACGGTCAGAAGACACAAAGACAATATCAGGGAAAGATGATGGTGATGGTGCAGCAGATGGTGGCACAGGGACTCAGTGGTCAGCGTGCAGATGATGGTGAATCCAGTGCGGGTGACGATAAATCCAGTGCAGGTGAACATCCAGACAAGACAGGATACGAAGACACCGAACAGGAACTTAAACTGGAACAGACTGCAACAGAAACACGAAGCACGACACAGAGGACACCAAACCAACGATCTGACAAAGAGAGGAGATTGTGATGAGTCTTTATAGAGAGGTGAATTGGCAGCAGATGATGAGATCAGCCGGTGCGCTGATCAGCTGAACGAGCAGTAACGCCCACTCACACGCGTTCATACACACAGAACAACAATAACACGAGATATGAAGGAAACAGTGAATTCATGAATCGTGACAGTACCCCCTCTCCTAGGGATGCCTCCTGGCGTCCCCAGACTCCCTTACCTGTCGATTGTAATCATCAATAAGGGAGTGATCCAGAATGTCTCTAGCAGGAACCCAACTTCCCTCTCCGGACCGTAACCTTCCCAGTCCACCAAGTACTGGAACCCGCGTCCCCTCCGCCTTGAGTCCAGAATATGTGGTCTCCCTGTCTACGAGTCGCGGCGGTGGGGGAACCGAGACAGGCGGATTAATACGAGAACAAAAAAATGGCTTAATTTGGATACATGAAAAACGGGATGACTTCTCCTGTACACTGGAGGAAGGTTGAGGCGGACTGCCACCGGACTAATAATTTTGGTGACAGAAAACGGGCCAATGAATTTGGGATCAAGTTTATTCGAAACGGAACGGAGAGGAATGTTCTTGCTAGAAAGCCACACTTTGGAACCGATGACGTATACGGGAGGCCTCCGCCGGTGGCGATCGGCTTTGGCCTTGGTGCGTGCTCCCACTTGGAGTAGAGTCTGTGCGATGACACCTCTGGACAAAGGCGTGAGCAGAGGGAACCGCGACTTCGGGTTCCAGACTAGGAAAAATGGTGGCTGGTACCCTATGCTACACTCAAACGGAGATAGGCCCATGGATGATACTGGTAATGAATTGTGGGCGTACTCCACCATTGACTGTTGTTGGCTCCATGAGGAAGGATTCTTGGAAACCATACGTTCCCAACGTTCTCTCCAAACTCTGATGACAGACTAACAGTCGCCCCCAGTAATCTACAAAATTCTTGCGGAAATTTGGACACAAATTGGGGACCTCTGTCGGAAACCACGTCTGTCGGGAGGCCATGTAACCGAAAGAAGTGGTTAACGACTGTTACCGCTGTCTCCTTGGCTGAGGGCAATTTGGGCAAGGGAATAAAGTGGGCCGCCTTCGAGAACCGGTCCACCACGGTTAAAACTACCGAGAGTGAGGCTCTACTACTGAGAGGGTGGGAGGGCGGTTACAAAATCTAGAGCGATGTGGGACCAGGGTCTCAAAGGGACCGGCAGCGATTGAAGGAGCCCATCTGGGGGTTGATTGGAAGTCTTACCAGTGGCACAAACTGGGCAAGCCAAAACAAAACTGCGAGCCATACGTGGCCACCAAAATCGTTGCTTGACTAAAGATGTAGTGCGGCTAACTCCTGGATGACAAGCCACATTGGAACAATGCCCCCACTGAATAACGTCAGACCGTAATTCCTCTGGCACAAATAAGTGGTTCGGTGGGCAGCCGACCGGAGGCATTACCCCTTGTAAGGCCGTCTTGACCTTCCATTCGACCTCCCATATGAGCGTAGAGATAATTAGAGTCTCTGGAAAAATGCACTCGGGAGTGGACGGGCGATCGGAACGGTCAAAAATGCGCGATAAAGAATCTGGATTGATGTTTTTGGAAGCCGGGCGGTACGAGGGAGAAAAGTCAAAACGGCCGAAAAAAAGTGCTCACCGAGCCTGCCTAGAGTTCAATCTTTTAGCAGTTCTGATATATTTCAAAATCTTATGGTCTGTCCAGATGACAAAAGGTACCCCCGACCCTTCTAACCAGTGGCGCCATTCTTCCAATGCCAACTTGACTGCCAACAACTCTCTATTACCAATATCATAGTTACGTTAGGTAGGCGATAATCGATGAGACAAAAATGCGCATGGGTGCATCTTGTCGTCTGTGATAGAGCGTTGGGATAGCACTGCACCTACCCCCACCTCTGACTCATCGACCTCCACCACGAACTGACGTGATGAATCAGGGGTAACTAGAATGGGGGCTGAAACAAAGCGCCCTTTCAGTTTGGCAAACCTAGCTTCCGCTGCGTCTGACCACCTGAACGCCGTTCTGGGGGAGGTCAAGGCAGTCAGAGGTGAGGCTAGTTGGCTGAAATTGCGAATAAACCGCCAGTAAAAATTGGCAAACCCCAGAAACCTCTGTAGGGCCTTACGGGAATCTGGACTTGGCCAATCTACCACAGCCTTAACCTTCTTAGGATCCATACGCATTCCCCCAGACGACACAATGTACCCAAAGAAAGGAACAGACTGTGCATGAAAAGCGCATTTCTCCGCCTTGACAAAAAGCCCATTCTCTAGCAGGATAGATGCAAGATAGATGCTCCTTGCAACCTCTCGAAGGCTGAAGACATCAACAGCAAAGTATAAGTATTCTTTACCGTGATGTTCAGCCCCCGGTAGTCAATGCAAGGTCGCAAAGACCCATCCTTCTTCCCCACAAAGAAGAACCCTGCCCCCGCCGAAGAAGAGGAGGGACGGATGAACCCCCCTGCTAGAGAATCAGAAATATATTTCTCCATAGCCTCCCTCTCTGGGACAGAAAGTGAATATAACTTGCCCTTAGGCGAAGACGTACCTGGCAATTACTCTATAGCACAGTCATAGGGACGATGCGGAGGGAGAGAAGCAGCACGAGACTTACTGAACACCTCCTTCAGGTCCAGGTACTATGTGGGCACATTTGACAAGTCCACTGTTTCCTCCTGAAACGTACAAACAGAAACAGATGGACAAGCAGACACAAGACAGGACTCATGAGATTTCATTCAGACACTGATCTTAGCTGCCAGTCTATTTTGGGGTTGTGTTTGATGAGCCAGGGATGACTTAAAACAATGGGTGCCAGGGGGGAGTCCAGGATATAGAAAGAGATGGTTTCAGAATGGTTGCCGGATACGCTGAGTGTGAGGGGTCCAGAGGTATAAGAGATAGTGGGGAGTGCTTGGCCGTTGAGTGGATGCACTGCGATGGTGTGGTTGAGGGGTAGAAGGGGAACCTGAATCCTGAGTGCAAACGTGTAGTCCATGAAGTTACCTTCAGCCCCGGAGTCCAGTAGTGCTTGACAGTTGTGAGTGTAAGCTGACCACCTGAGTCTTACCGGGAGGAGCGTGGATGTTGATGAGGTCTTCTCAGCGGAGATCCCACCCGACAGTAGCCTCAGATTTACTGCCGGGCTTGTCCTTTTACTGGGCAGTTGAAGCGGAAGGACCTCCACCTTTCCTTCTCCTCCTGGGAAAGCCGAGCTCGACTGACCTGCATGGGCTTGTGATCGTAGACAGGGCTGAGCGCGTCCACGCTGTTAAGTCTCTGCATCTCCGCCTCTCCGAAACCCAGAGTCGGTTCCTTCCAACGTTCGACTCTGGAGAGTCGAGAGTCTACACGAAGTGCCAGATCGATCAACTCTCTGAGGGTAGTAGGTAAGTCCAGCGCATAAATCTCCTTCTGGACGCAGTCAGCCAGCCCATGCAGGAACATGTCCCACTGCCCCTCCTCGTTCCACTGACACTCCACCGCCAAAGTCTGAACATCAATAGAGTAGTTAGATACCGATCTGTCGTTTTGCTTGAGATCCACTAGCATCCTTGCTGCCTCCTTCCCAGTGACCGAACGGTCGAAGACTCCTTTCATGGTGGTGGCGAGTGTCTGGAACGAGGCACAGCATGGATCCTGGTTCTCCCACCCCGCCGTCCCCCACAGAGCTACCCGTCCAGTCAGGAGGGTTAGCACAAACGCCATCTTGCTTCGTTCAGTGGAAAAGGTCCTGGGTTGCAGGGAGAAGTGCATTGAACAACACGTTATAAATGCTCTGCAAAAGTTTAGCTCACCATTGTAGGCTTCAGGAACTGGTAGTCTGGGCTCTGACTGGAAGGCGCCCTCTGGTGGTATGGGAGGAGCGGCCGGTGTGGGTGGCACAGTGGGAACCCGCAAAAGTTCGACTTGCTGGGTGAGCTTGGACACCTGCGCCACAAGAGCTTAAATAGCCCAACCCGAATCATTCATGTTCCTATCCTGGGTATCCATCCGTGCAATGCTGGCTTTGACAAAATCCTCCCAGGTAGTTGAAGTTTTGCTTGCTGCTTCCATGATGGTCACAAGAACAGGGCGGAAGCAAATGCAAGTTAACTCTTTATTTCACGGTCAGAAGAAACAAAGACAATCTCAGGGAAACACAGCAGATGGTGGCGCAGGGACTCAGTGGTCAGCATGCAGGTGATGGTGAACACAAAGCACGACACAGGACGCCAAAAAGGGAGGAGATTGTGATGAGTCTTTATTGAGAGGTGAATTGGCTGCAGCTGGCGCTGATGATGAGATCTGTCTCCTCTAAAAAGTCAGTTTGCAAGCAGCAGAAGTCCACCTTATGTGACACATGCACAGTAAACCTCAATTGTTCAACACTCAACACTCAACACTCAACTGCTCATAATAGCAGCAAATTAATGAAAAAACCCCCCACAATATTTACCCACATTCTGCTTTCTATCTTGCGCCGCGCATGTTTGGGGTGACGTAAGATACACACAAATGCACCAGGGTTCGATAGAATCAAGTTGAGTGTTGAAACCAGACCAACGCTGTCGGGGGCGCCAGGAACAAACGCGCTCGGGCTCTGAGCGCAGCAAACGAGCCCAGTGTAAAAGCCCCCTAAAAACAAACAAGATCAATAGATTAATTTGAAAACGCATCTGACATTTTATTGGCTACACCTGTTCAGGTGCTCATTAAAGCAAATTTCTCATCAGCCAATCACTTGGCAGCAACTCATGCTATGTCGTAAAATTTGTACGATTTAGCAAAATCATACTAATTCGTATGAGTGAGGTCATTTGAATTCGTACAAATTAGCCCCTTGTTAATCATTCGTCGAATTTATACGTCTCGTGAGATCGGGTTGGAGCAGCAAACTGACTCACACAGACTCACTGCAACAGGACAAAAGACTAAAACATTGAGTCTGATGAGTCTTTATTTCTGCTGTGACATTCAGATGTTAAGATCAGAATTAGATGTAAACAACATGAAAGCATGGGTCCATCCTGCCCTTGTATCAGTGGTTCAGGCGCATGGTGCTGTAATGGTGTGTGGGATTTTATGGCACACTTTGAGCCTCTTAGTACTAATTGAGCATCGATTAAACACCACAGTCTACTTGAGTATTGTTTCTGACCATGTCCATCTCTTTTTGCCGATTATCTTCTGATACTTCCATCAGAATAACACATGTGTCACAAAGCTCAAATCATCTCAAACTTGTTACTTGAACATGACAATGAGTTCACTCTATTCCCTAAGTCATATTTTTTTTTCTAGTGTATAGTTTTGACTTAAATGTTGGCTTCCTGTCCAATTGACTGTATCACTTGTATTGAATTTTCAATTTATCTACTGTAAAAACTATACTTAAATCTCTTAACAAAGTCAAAGATTTTTAAATAAATGTTGTATTCATTACATTGTATTATTTACTACTATTTTGAAGTTGTGTGTAATGTTGTAATATGTGCAGAGAACCGAAGTTAGTTAACAAGATTGAAGTTTGTTACTCCTGTCTCGTGTTGCTTTGCTTAAACATTAATGGACAGTACATTTAACCACACTAGAGTGCTGTTGTTCCAACACATATAAAATATACAACATAAACACTCTTACAAATAAATAGAATAAAAGATGAATCTGTTTTTTTGAGCAGAGTATAGTAGAGGAGTCACCTACATCACCTGTGCAAACATACAGTTGAATTGAATTGAACAAGTGAAAACTTTTTTGACTCTTACTGTATATCAGCCCTCTTGGAATGCATCCTGACCAATCAACTTTGATATAAAGTTTAAAAGACATCCCATGTGCCAAAGTTCACATCTTTTTTAAATCTTTATGAACCTGCTGCTATGTTTATTAACTATATTTTTACATTTTTGCGATTGATGGTCTTTCATTTAATAACTTGTATGATACTTGATAACAGATATGAATACCCCCGTGGAACGCTGGTCCTTCCCTGGTCTCCTCTGTCGGGGCGTGAAGCTTGACCGTGCACGCGCGCAGGGTCGCTATGCCACCCTCGCCTGTGCCGGTCTCTCCGCCCCGCTGCCCCTCCGGGGGGATGCCTGTGGCTTGGATGATTCCACTGGATCAGTTTTTGGGGGCTTGGTTAGAGCTCCCCAATCTGTCCCGCTGGGTTGCCCAGGCTATCAGGCTCGGCTATGCGATTCAGTTCGCACGGTCTTCTCCCCGCTTAGGGGAGTCCGCTTACGATGGTCGGTGGCATGCCCCGCTCATGAGAGCGGAGGTTGCCACCCTGCTGGCGAAGGGTGCAAGCAAGACTGTCCCTCCAGCCGAGATGAGGTCAGGGTTTTACAGCCCCTACTTCATTGTCCCCAAGAAAACCGGTGGGTTACGACCGATTCTGGACCTGCGCGTTTTGAACCGCACCCTTCACCGGCTGCCGTTCAAAATGCTCACCGCCAAACGCATTTTCGAATGTGTTCGGCCCCAGGATTGATTTGCAGCGATAGACCTGAAGGACGCCTTTCATGTCTCCATTTTACCTCGACACAGACCGTTTCTTCGGTTTGCTTTCGAGGGGCAGGCATATCAGTACACGGTTCTCGCATTCGGACTGGCTCTGTCTCCTCGCGTCTTTACGAAGTTTGTTCGAGGTAGCCCTTTTTCCCCTTTGCGAACAAGGGGTTCGCGTCCTGAACTATCTCGACGACTGGCTATCTTAACTCACTCTCTCGAACACAGAGACCTCGTGCTCCGGCACCTAGCCCGTCTGGGCCTTCGGGTCAACTGGGAGAAGAGCAAACTTTGCCCCGTGCAGAGGATCTCTTTTCTCGGTATGGAGATAGACTCGGTCGCCATGTCCGCGCAGCTTACGAGTGAGCTCGCACACTCACTGATGACTTGTCTTCGACAGTTCGAGGGCAAGAGTGCGGTTCCACTGAAACATATGTTATCCACAGCACGCGGCAACGGCACTTGGATTGCTTCATATGAGACCGCTTCAGCTGTGGCTTCGCGATCAATTCCCGAGGTGGGCATGGCATCGCGGTACGCTCAGAGTTCCAGTAACTCCGACCTACCACCAGACTTTCCCCCCTATGGAGGAACCTCAGCTTTCTACGAGTCCCCTAGAGCAAGTTTCCAGGCATGTTGTTGTCTCCACAGATGCCTCTGCCACGGGTTGGGGCACCATGTGCAATAGGTTGCTGCACTGGTCCCCAGGTAAATGGCGTTTGGCAGCTCCGGTTTATATCCAGCCTCTCACGGAGACTTCAGATGCCTCAAAAAACCTGAAATGAGATGACTCGACGCCTGTAAATAGATGACTCAACACCGGCGATATATTATGCCCTAAATTAATATATGATTAACTAACTGTATTTTTCTATGTACATTTTTTAAATGCACTTTCTGTAAAGCTACTTTGAAACAATATGTATTGTGAAAAGTGCTATACAAATAAATTGAATTGAATTGTTTATTTGTTTTGATGGATGTTTGTTTGGTTTTCTAATTCCTACGCACTCTTGGTTTATGACCGAAAGTCATTCTTGGATATTCGTGACTCATTTAAGGACAGTTACAGGCACACAACAAAGCACACAGCAGTTTTGTAAAAGACATCCCAGAGTTCATACGCCAACTGCCTTTCAACTTGTCACGGAGAAAGTGCATCAGGGAAACACAGGAATCGGGGGGAATTTACTATCGAACTGAAAGCACGTCTGCAGGCTGGTTTCTCTTCTAGCCTTTCTCCTGAGTCGATCTATGGCTTACTCATTTTCTCTGAAGACATTGGGCCAGACCTCAGTAACGGGTGTTCGGTCTAATGAACAATTCTGCAAGAGACAGTTCAGTTGGGATAATCTATGATGCCTGGGCTTCTTTTGTAAGTCCGAAAGCTCTGTGGTCTCTTCAGGTTCTGGACGACTTGGACCTGGGACACATGGTGGGTCTGGATCAAACAGATCCACTTCAGGTTCTGGTTCAGGACGACTTGGACCCGGGACACAACGTGGTTCTGGATGAAGTCGTCTCCACTTCAGGTTGTGGTTCAGGATGATGATTTGAACCCGGGACACACTGTGGCTCTGAATCAAGCCGGCTCCACTTCTGGTTCTAGTTCAGGATGAATTGGACCCGGGATACATTGTGCCTCTGGATCAAGCCGGATCCACTTCAGGTTCTGCTTAAGGATGACTTGGATCCGGGACACACGGTGGCTCTAGATCAAGCTGGCTCCACTTCAGGTTCTGGTTAAGGATGACTTGGACCCGGGGCACACGATGGGTCTGGATCAACTAGATCCACTTCAGGTTCTGATTCAGGTCCAGTAAATGTATTTACCAGTTTTGAAGCTCAGCTTCTTCATCTCAACTGGAATCTACTCATCCAAGATTTCATACAACAATTCACTGAAACTATAGGCAATATTGCCACAAATTATGAATGCTTTTTATTGGTGGGTGATTTTAACATCCATGTATGCTGTAAGTCTAACAATTTATCAAAAGAGTTTTGTTTTTAACTTCTGCTGACTTTCTGCTTTTGGAACAGAAGCTGATTTTATTCTCTATGACTCTTCCTAATCTCTCATGTCTCTACTAAAACTATAACTTTGTCTTGGTCCTATTCTCCTCAGTTTGGTAAAAATTTTAATCAGTGTTTTAAGGAATCGGGTTCACATCTGTACTCAGACTCACCGTTACCTGATTTGGATGCTGGATGCTTTTTTTTAATGACAATCTCTTTTTTCCGACCCAAAGTAAGCTCCTTCCACAATGAACCTCCTATCCCTGCATCTCTTTTTTTTTAATTGCAGCATTGATACTTTTGACCACTCTACACTGATCTCTACATTAGAGTCATGGGTGGGGTTAAAAGGAACAATCCTCAAATGGTTTCAGTCATATTTATCTGACATAAAGTTTTTAGTCAAGTTAGGCAATTTTTCTTCTTTCGTTGCTCATCTTTACCTGTGGTCTTCCTCAAGTTTCAATCTTGGCGCCGTCCCTCTTTTCTTTGTATATGTTACCTTTGGGTCAACTCTTAGAAGAGATGGGGTGTCTTTACATTTTTACGCAGACGATACCCAGTCCGTATACCCAGATCACGTGACCAGAACTTTTAGTCCCACAATCCAGACTTAAACTTAGAGGGGATCGAGCTTCTTCTGTGGTTGGGCCACGATTATGAAATAACCTGCCCTTAGGTATTAGATTGGCAAATTCCCTGACTTTTTTTTCTTATTGTGGTTTTCTGTCAGTACTTTGTCTTTTAAGTGTTTATTTTTGTGCTCTATTATTAAAATGAACTTGAACTTGACTTGCATATGTACTGTCAACTCTGATAACAGACTACTCTAAATTGTAATGTGGTCATAGATTTTTTGTAAAGCTGCTTTAAAATGATGTTTTGTGAAAAATGAATTGCTATTAATGAAATTATTTGACCTTGGAAAAACTGACATATAGGGCTAAAGGGAAACTAAAATAGTTAATAACAAAATTTGTACTCCCTTTTTGCAATTTTGTGAACAAGTATATCCAACGCATTCTCACCCCAAGGCGTCACCTTTGACCATGCAAGGCGTCACCTTTGACGTTTTAGGTGCCCTTTAGCGTCACTTACATGACGCGATCCTACGGCGTCATCTAACTGACGCTAAAGGAAAGCGTCAGTTAGAGGACGCGGTTAGGTTTAGGTGTGGGGTGGGGGTAGGGTACATGCGATCCTAGGGCGTCATCTAACTGACGCTAAAGGGCGCCTGAAAAGGGTCAGATATTGAAGCATGGTCAAATGCTTCCCAAGGCGTCAGTTAGGTGACGCCTTGGGGGTGAGAATGAGCTGGTATATCAGACAACATGGGATGACTGAACTATATACCCACCTCTGTTGTGTTGGACATGTACAGTATATAATGCAATTCTTCCTCTGAACACTACGGAGCCCCCCTAGTCCCACTTTGGCAAAAAAAAATTAATTATAACTATCTTGTGGCCTCAAGATACTAACTCGTGGCCTCAAGATACTAACTCATGGCCTCAAGATAGTAACTCGTGGCCTCAAGATAGTAACTCGTGGCCTCAAGATACTAACTCGTGGCCTCAAGATAGTAACTCGTGGCCTCAAGATAGTAACTCGTGGCCTCAAGTTAGTAACTCGTAGCCTCAAGATACTATCTCGTGGCCTCAAGATAGTGACTCATGTGGCCTCAAGATACTAACTCTATCTTGAGGCCACGAGTTAGTATCTTGAGGCCACGAGTTAGTATCTTGAGGCCATGAGTTACTATCTTGAGGCCACGAGTTAGTATCTTGAGGCCACGAGTTACTATCTTGAGGCCACAAGTTACTATCTTGAGGCCACGAGTTAGTATCTTGAGGCCACGAGTTACTATCTTGAGGCCACGAGTTAGTATCTTGAGGCCACGAGTTACTATCTTGAGGCCACGAGTTACTATCTTAAGGCCACGAGTTAGTCTCTTGAGGCCACGAGTTAGTATCTTGAGGCCACGAGTTAGTATCTTGAGGCCATGAGTTAGTATCTTGAGGCCACGAGTTACTATCTTGAGGCCACGAGTTACTATCTTGAGGCCACGAGTTAGTATCTTGAGGCCACGAGTTACTATCGTGAGGCCACGAGTTAGTATCTTGAGGCCACAAGATAGTTATAATTTTTTTTTTTTGCCAAAGTGGGACTAGGGGGGCTCCGTAGTGGAACGCACTTCAACGGCTATTTGATTTGGGATTTTTTTGTGCTCGTTTTAAATTCTTTAACTTCACACACTCATTATAGTGTACAACTAATAATATCTCCTCGTTCACCTGTTCCCTAGCAAACAAGAGGAGTGAACATTCCTGACATATATTTTTCCTGTTATTCAGTAGAATTCATTATTCGCAAACACCTGTAAAAATATATATTGTTGGTTTAACTTAAAAAATTAAGTAACCTGGTTGCTTACTTAAAGTAACTTTAGGTTGATTGAACTGGAAAAAGTGAGTTCCCTTTCGTAGTCACTTCGAGTTACGTCAGAAGTGACGGAGATTGGGGGGATTTCGCATAGAAAGCCAATCCTCTTCGAGTATTTAAACACGAGCCAATGGCATGCAATGCCTTGGGGCTGCGGAAATTTGCATAGCGTACTCCGCCCTACTCCGTGAGTATAAAAGGAGGAAGTGAACGCAACCGCAGTATGTTTTCGCTTCGGAGCCAAGAGAACCTCTTCACTCCTAAAAGCTGATTCAAGACTCTTCGAGAACGAGCGTCCTCTTCAGTGTTGGTGTGACGGCGGTACCCAGCGAGATTCTGCATCGCCTGCGATCTGAGCAGTGGTCTGCCAGACTTTGCACTTCTCCCTGGTAGCCTCAGCGCTGAAAGAGTGAATTTCTCCTTTCTCATAAAGTGAAAGTGAAAGAGCTGCACGCGGCACGTCTTTTTAAAGATGGTTCGCCCGTGTCCTTCTGGATGTGGTAGATTTCTGTCATCATCTGATGGTCACGAACGCTGCTTTGTATGCCTGGGCATTCAGCATGCAGCAGCAGCGTTCGTGGATAACTCATGTTCCTTCTGTGGGAGCATGACCATCTCCACACTGAGGTCGAGGCTCAATGATCTCACTAGAGTGAGAGCCCCGGTCCCCCCTACTCGATCGGCTTCCTTCACGAAAGGGGGCCCGTCGACCCGGCGATCTAACGGTGACGGTGTGGGATAAAGCCCCGACGATTCCTCTGGCCACACCTCCCGCCTCAGTGCGTGAGCCAGCGAGCGCCAGCTCGATTCAGTCGGCTGTCTCTTCGGCGGCGCCGGCTGCTTCTAGCAGCGCTCCAGATGATGATGTGATGTCTATATCTGCATCACTAGGCAGGCTTGACTCCTCGGGAGAGGAAGATGCGGCTGCGTTGCCTCCTTCGGGAGTGCCAGCGTTGCCCGTGTCAGATCCTGAGCTGACGGCCATGCTGTCTCGAGCCGCTGGGAGTATCGGGCTAGAATGCAAACCTCCATCCTGCCCCGATCTCTCGCGGATGGATAACTGGTATCTGGACAAAGCTGCCGCCGCAAGGCCACGGCCAACTCCAATACCTTTTTTCCCCGAGCTGCATGCGGAGTTATCGCGCTCTTGGGGGGCTCCTTTGTCCACTCGAGAGCGCGATCTCTCCCCCGCCTTTCCCCCCCTCGACGGTGGGGCCGCCCGTGGGTACACTGGGATGCCCCCGGTGGAGCGCTCTGTTGCGATGCAGCTGTGTCCACAGAGCGCCTCCACCCGTGGTCCTCCTAAGCACCCATCCAAAGCCTGTGGGTTCTCGTCTGCTATGGCGGCGCGATCCTATAGAGCGGCGGGACAGGCGACCTCCGCTTTGCATGCGATGAGCACTTTGCAGGTCTTCCAAGCGAAGATGCTCAGAGACATGCACGAGGGCGGGACTGACTCGACGGCATTTAAAGATTTGCGGTCCGCCACTGACCTTGCTCTCCGGGCAACGAAAGTGGCCGCTCGCGCCGTCGGTCAGGTGATGGCCACTTGTGTGGTTCAGGAGCGCCATCTCTGGCTCAACCTGGCAGATACGCGGAGCGCTGAGCGGACCCGTCTGCTCGACGCTCCGCTCTCCCAGGTTGGCCTTTTCGGCGGTGCGGTCGAGGACTTCGCCCAGCAGTTCTCCACCGCCCAGAAGCAGACGGAGGCCATTAAACACATCCTGCCCCGGCGACCAGCTGCTGCCTCCACCCGGGCCCCGGCATCGAGGAGGCCGCAGGCCGGCGTCACAGCCCCCTCAGGCCGCTCGCCCCGCTAAACGCCAGGCCAAGCGAAGATCCTGACACGGGCCGCTCAGTGACGATCTCGAGTCTTTCTCAGGAGGCGGTAGCAGGCCCCCTCCTTCCCCCGGTGGAGGGCCGGGGGAGAATCTTTTGTTCTCAGCTCCCCGCTGCTCACCCACGGGTGGGCAGCACCCTGAACTGGTTAAAGAAAGACTTGACATCCTCACTGAGCTCACAGACTGGAGTGGGTGCGCTCGATGCCCCCGTGCGTCAGCCCACACACTCCTCTCTGTCTCTGAGGGCGCGGAAGGGTGCGTGTGTCGTCCCCGGGCTACACCAATCCCTTCCCCCTCTGTCGCCAGACCCCCGGCAGAACAGACCCCCGTGGAACGCTCCGCTTTCCCTGGTCCCTTCTGTCGGGGAGCGGGCTTCGACGCATCCGAGCAGGGTAACTCCTGCACGCGTGCCAGTCGACCCGCACCGCTGCCCCTCCGGGGGGACGTCTGTGGTTCGCATGACCCCGTTGGCTCATTTCCTGGAAGCCTGGCTAGCGCTTCCCGGGATATCCCGCTGGGTCATCAGAACGATCAGACTCGGCTACGCGATTCAGTTCGCACGGTCTCCTCCCCGCTTCACGGGAGTTCGCTCCACGATGGTCGGTGGCAATGCCCCAGTCTTGAGAGC